>BQNB010002489.1:6544-119760 GCA_026074375.1 Tanacetum coccineum
AATACACACAATAAGAAAAGAAAATGTTCAGTACACACAATAACAAAAAGTGGCAAGTATGATACATTTTCAAGTAATTAACCCTAATGATAAATATCATAATTCATTCTGACAAATGTGTAAATGCAACTCAATCTATTATAGTTCATCTAGCAATAACATTTCTGTTGCGAAAAATATAACTCGGTCATTCTGAACTTGATAAGCAGAACTCAGATAACATTATCAAAATAAATGGTCCCAAAGCAATATCTTAAGTTTCAATTTTGGTCGCTCGACTCATAACGCTAACCAATTTTTGAAAGAGAGGGGAATGTTAGTTGAGCTTTTATACATGCTTCTTGTTATATTTTTTCCAACTTGTAAGGTGGAGTTTTCGTTCATAATGTTGCATTTCTATCTAATATACACATAATTTTTGTTTTCTTTTCATCATAATGCTCTTTTCTGTACTGCTATAATCTTCTAGAAGAAGCATGCTCCTAGTTATAAATTTAATATACTTTTCTTTCCATCATATTCTGTTTTAGAACACCCTTGGGTACAAGATAATGGTGTGGCTCCAGATAAACCTCTTGATTCTGCTGTCCTTTCTCGTCTAAAGCAATTTTCTGCCATGAACAAAATCAAGAAGATAGCCATCAGAGTAAGTTATTTGTGTTGTTACTTCCTGAGATATATTTCTTTTCTATCATAACCGATAGTGCTTGTTTTGAATGTATGATGAGTGATTTTGGTTATTTCTTAATTTTTGGTTGTTTCACATTATAACCAAACACCCTCTTGTCTGATTCCAGGTAATTGCCGAGACTCTATCTGAAGAGGAGATTGCTGGACTTAAAGAAATGTTCAAGATGATTGACGCTGATGGCAGTGGTCAGATCACATTAGAGGAACTAAAGAAAGGGTTAGAGAAAGTTGGTGCCAATATACAAGATTCAGAAATCGTTGGCCTAATGGAAGCGGTAAAATTATCGTCACAATCTCACTGCTTCCATGTAGTCTACATGATTTATGATAGCAGAATAGGCATTGTTGGTTTGCGTCTAGCTAGTCAATTAGTGAAACCAACACCATCTACTTTGGGGAAGTATAACTGATCACATTAGAAGCCATTGATATGTTAATCAGGCTAATTATATTAATTTCAACTATTAATTCCTTTTTTCTCCTGTTGATAATAGATTATTAGGTATCCTCGCTAGATAGAGTAGATACTAATACATAAATGCCAGTTTCGAACTCAGCTTATTATGTCATCCTATTTGACACTTACATCGTTTATAGAATATCAAAAGTTGTAGGACAAAAAGTGTTTCCAGTCAACCCAACTTGACCTCTTAATTCAACACATATAAACTACCTACTATGACCCAAAACCGTGTTGACTCATTATCCAACCTGCTTGACCAATTTGCGTTCTGTATAGTGATTTTTTGTATTTGTACGCAAAACAACTCGTACACACACCTCTGATGAGGTTTGAACCCATCACTCTTTTTAAGGGACACTTGATGCCTCTATACTAATCTTATAAGGGCATGCATATCTGTGTAGCATGATTGCATCAGTTTTCTGCCATTTGTTTTGGGCTTAATCCATTATGCTTCTGTATCTTTCTGCTCACACGTATTCACTTACATTTTCAGGCCGACATCGATAACAGTGGTACCATAGATTACGGGGAGTTTGTTGCAGCGATGCTACACATAAATAAAATCCATAAAGAAGATCATATGTATGCTGCTTTCTCATACTTTGACAAAGATGGTAGTGGATACATAACTTCAGATGAGCTCCAACAAGCATGTGAGAAATTTGGTTTGGCCGATATGCACTATGAAGATGTCATGTGTGACATTGACAAAGATAATGTACGTATCTTTTCTAAATATTCTAGAGGTGTTAAGATGGAAGTGTTGGGTAACAGGTTCATGTCGGAATGGGTAATTTCTAACATGTTAACATTTATTGTCAAATTTTCTTGAATTTTATACCTAATTGATTGATGTTTTAAATTAGTACGAAAAATCATTGTTAAATTTTAATACATTTTTTTAATATAACTAAGATTAAGTTACATAATTGTTCTTTCGGTTGGTGAAAATTACTGAAATCGTCCCTTGTTGATACTATTTGCATAAAGCCATAACGGGTCCCTAATTGCATCCTTTGAATTCACTATTCGTCCCTCAATGTGTGACTCACTTTGAGATCCTACACGGTACACAGTAGGGGGAGCTGTACCAAAAGCAAAAGCAAAAAATGAAATAAGAGAGCGTTTATGCAAATAGTATCTGGAAGATGAGCAATTTTTGTATTTTTTTCTGAATATAAAGGGGGCTTTTCTAGTAACTCTTAACATTGATTAAAAGTCACTTCTAACCCGCAGACTATCTTATATGTAACCTTTTTTGTTTTCCTTTTGTGACCTGTTAAAGATCAAGTATAACTTGAACTAACCCGTTTCAAACTTTGGGTAGCGCAATATTCTTACAAGCTTCTTTTCTTTTGACTGTTTCAGGATGGGCGGATAGATTACAGTGAATTTGTGGCGATGATGAAAGAGGGCGACTTTGGTAAGAACATAAGCCTTCGGTTAAGGTAGTAGAACAGTATTTCTTGATTAGTTTTCTTTACTACTAATAGAGTTATTGAATTTATTGAAATTCGAACAATTAGCCAGTCTACATCTTTGTAAAGATATATCACCTATCACGGTTCTGATCAGTTGTTAGTTCACTCTTTAAATCCTTTAGGATTCCCAAAAGTGTTCAGAATTCCTCAAATTTTGTTTGAACTCATGCCTTTCAAAATGAGATATATGCCCTTTTGGTATTGTTTTACCAAGTTGATACTTAAAAGAAAAAAGCTACCACTTTCTTTTTGATATAGATGTCTTCGTTTCCAGGTAATGTGATAACAACATATGACTTCACTTTATGCAATTTCATTTCATTCAAGCAATGCTTATCTTTGTTTCGATTAGTCGAGAGAGTGTGATTATCACTTTTTCTGAAGCTTTTATCATAACAAAGCGTAATTATAATCACTAGCGCATATCGTAACAGTTGCAGCACACACTTGTATGAGCTGCATTTGCTATGCATACATCTATCAATGTGACAATGTGTGTATTCTTTTGGTCACATGAAAAGTCTTCGTTTGCTTCACATGATATACATGCCATCTTTCAATAAAAGAATTGAAGATAAGAAGCAAGGGAGATACCAAATTTTGTGAGTTATCATGATTTAACTAAATTCTATAACAGTGTAACGTCCGAGGGTGCCTATGAACGACATGGATTTTTCTTGTGTAATGTAAAATTTAATCAAAACCACAGATTTTCCAGAAAATGCACATTGTCCCAGTTTTTTTTCTTTTTGTTACAAGTCGTCAATAGTATAACTTTCATTTGAAATAACTTATTATCTACAATCGTTAATTGAATGCACCCAAAAAGTTTTACTTTTGGGTCCGCGACTAAGTACAAACTAACTATTATACTCATGCGGCGACTATATATATAGGACATACCGGGGTTTTTTTTCGGTTGAAACGTGCCTTTAGTCTATATTTCGAAATGCAATGAGAAAATATGATAAAGTCTAAATTCCATGTATGTTGTCATTTGTGTGATAAAATTCAAATGATCGAGTTCAAATAAAAATATCCTTTGTAAGTTAGACTAGAAAAGCAATTGAACTTTGGCCTTACAACTTACAAGTGTTTTTTCTTCAATAACATAATGTTGCTCTTTTCCCTTATCTTATTAAAAGGAGATAAACAAATTTAATGAAAGTGCCGACTTGAAAACTTTGATAACGAATAAAAGAATTTAAACTAACTATTCTGTTTCAACATGTCTAACTTTAAAAGAAAGACCAAAATGTAACTAGATTTTGAAGGTTTTATTGTTTTGTTTTTTAATTAAGTTTTAGTTGGATGTGTGTCTTTCACTTAATAGAAATCTTAAATAATTAAGCTAACGTATTTTCTATTTGTATACTTTATATTTACAGTAAAATTTTGTTTAAAAGCATAATATGTTGATAAAATTGGTTTAGACATATATATATATAATATATATATATAAAGGTGGGTTTTATTTAAAATTTTCACATAAGGTTTAGACATATATAATATAAAAGATTATTGATAATAATTACAAGGTACATAAAAATTAACTTCAGAAGATGTATAGTTGTAAACTCATTTTTTTGTCTTTTTTGAATTATATTATCTTCCATCAAATATATATTTGCAATCTATTAATACTATGACATGCGCCCAGACTACAACAGGAAATCAGGAATACATATATATGAACAATAATAATACTAAACAACAAACGTTCACACAAGCTACTGATGTTATTCAACATTCATTCACCAATTCATCATATGACTACATTTCCATCTCACTATGTTCAATCCAAACTACTGACATAGCTCGCATCCCCATATCAGCAGTTTAGACAGTAGAAGGCCTCATCCCTCCTATCAAACCATCCATCCTCCAATGGTAATGAACTAATTATTACACATAGAACTACCTATTCAGACTTGCATCAGCATCATCAGAACTATCCCCTTCAATGCAGCAGCATCCTCACATATATCCAGATATAGTCTTCTAACATAACTTGGCATCATTTTATATGAACCATCACCAATCCTCCATAAACATCTAAGCTATAACTACATGTACATCCAGAAGCGCAATCACCTACTCTAATGTTGCTTCCAATAAACTCATTTATTAAGATGATGCAAATACTTTTTAAGTTAGATATGGTGAAAACATTTCTAAGGAAAAAATATCATGTAATTAGTAGGTTGAACGTTTTTGGCTCAATTTCATATTTACCCGATCAAAACAACAAAATTTCATATTTTCCCAACACATGCTTTATGGGCATTGTACTTGTGCATTGAAAACATGTGTTTTGGAGAAATATGGAATTTTGATGTTTTAGTTTATCACATTGTTTATTAGCAATTTGTGAATACAAGTCGTTACCAACCACTTTTACCTTCTACTTTCATAATATTACTCACTATCGACTTTATTTTACCACAATTATGTGTACGTATATTATTAACTCCCTCCGTCCCATATTAAGTGTCCACAATGGAATCTTTTAAGTCTTTTTGTATCAACTTTGACCATAAATATTTTTGTTTGTGTTATATAATATTGAACGAAAATTCTACCAACGAAAAATATATATTCAAAACTCTATCCATTCATATATCTTGCATCAAGTATCATATAACGTAAGAAGAAATCATTAAAGTTAAAGTTGAAGAAAAAAGACTTTGAAAAAGTCAAGTGGACACTTAATGTGGGACGGAGGTAGTAATATATTTGCAATTGCTTAAAGTTATTGTAACCTAAAATTTTTGTCATGTGTGAAGATCTTATCATGAAAAAACATATAATTAAAAACAAGTTGTGACGCGCGAATACCTTGCTAGTGTATATGTATATGTATGTGATCTATGTTCATATACGGATAATTGTTGTTTTTCGCGATAATATATTACATTTGGCAAGGAAGAAATAACCAGCTGATTAATAAATAAAATATTTGTAAATGATTATAATGCTTATTACATTGTAAAGTGAGTGACTTTTATATTAGGATGTGAATCAAACCATCTCAAATGCTGAATGATTTCAGACCAACATATTAAAGTATGGACACAAAGATATCTCAAAGAAAGTTAGCTTTTTCTTCTTTATTTGAAGATGAGAGGACACATGTAGTTGATCTAGTTTATGAACAAAAGTGGGCATAACCTAACACATGACACCGCACCTAACACACCAATTTTATTATCAACATATTATGATTTTAAACAAAACCCACCTTTTTATTCGACCATCATTTTCATGTCCTTTTTACTTTCATATTTTCGTTATTATTTTTGAATAAGTGATATATATGATTGAGTTGTCAACTTGGCTTTTAAAACTTTGGGGACCCATTTTTAGTTTTTGGTTTTTCATATGTTTAAATCCGAATTGACATGTTAGTTGTTTTTTTATTTTATCTTTTTACTTTGTTAACTTTCGGTTCTACAACATTTTCTTTATAAAAAAAACCTTGTTATTAAAACCGTTACCTAATGATTATCTTAAAGGGATTTATATTTATTTTTTTTTTTTTTCAAGAACATTATTTCATATTCTTTTTCTGTTGTTGCATTTATTGGAAAGTTTCTTACAATTACTTTGTACGTATTTGGTTACAAAGTTAATTAACTTTTGTAACTTATGTGCCTTTGACCTAGTATTTCCTATGTGACTATTTTGATTCTTAGTGTGCTTTTTAGTTTTTAATTTAAGCTCAAAGATATATTATAAAACGATATGTTGTTTACCTATTTAATTTGATTAGGGTGTTGATTGGCACTTCAGCATTATCTAATAAATGTACAACGATTATAGCACAGGATAGAGTGTGTAAATAAAAAGAAAAAGTATGCAAATCATTAGCCATTTGATTAAACACTCATATCGCTACATATTCTTACAACTTGTTTCTACTAATCTTCATACCCACACAATAACATGCCATATGGAACTCGCTCGTTCTCTTTCATAATCTCATCCAATCAACTTTACACATTAAGTAGTAATGCAGGAGGAAATAACATTTCTCATATTTTATTACATGAGTAGTATCGCAGTTGCTATCCAACAAAAATCTGTTTGTGGTTTGACCAACCACTAATCTATTAAACCATTGATTGCTCTTTTCTCCATTTGATATGATTGAAAATATATGAATTTTTTTTAAGTCTAGTTTTCAAAAAAAATTGTAAGCTCGCTATATGTAAAATGCAATATGTAGAAATAGTTATTACTAACAAAAGAGTTGCACAAAGAAGTATACGATGCATGTATCACTCTCATGTTAGTTGGCAATTATTTTTGTTTCCCAGTGATGTCATTACTTTATGAACTAGCTAGGCCAGAAGGGAATATAAATTGATTCTTACTTTTTTGAACAAATCAAATATACTACATTCTATATTGATCGTTTAACATAAAACTTCTGTAATCATGTTCTTGAAAAAGCTTTGAAAATTACAAAGATGTTAGTTTCATATCCAATAATGTTAGTAGTATAAGTTTAGATTAAACTCGATATTGTACTAACTTAAAAAATATTAACCTAGGGTATGGTACGACGCAAATTTTGTACTTGCAAGACAAATGTCCATTTTTAAGTAATTGAAGTCGACAAATATATGCACATCTTCCAGCTATAGAAACGACAAATAAACGCCGTGTGGTATTCGGAGTGACCATCATAATATTTGAGCTTGGCAAATGGGCTTCGAACTTAAAGATTTACATGGGTTATTTGGGCTTAGCAAATGGGTTTCGAACTTAAAGGTTGTTTGGTTCAGCTCGGCTCAATTGAGGTTGCTCATTTGTACCCTAGCTGAAATTAAGTGAGAACACCATTAGCTCGCCCGAGTTTTGAATCCGAACCCAACTCCGACATGAAGATAAGTATGGTTTGGTAGGAGATAATTGTGCATAAGATAGAGAGAGAAAGTATAGTTCGGAGTATGTGTGTTCTGCCCCGTCCAAGAGAGCGGGTTTCCTCAATATATATATACTACTCGAACATTACTTGACGACACGAGAATTATGGTTGTCGCTTAGGCTCAGCGAGGAAGTCGCCGAGCTGGTACTTCTTTTGTGTTCGCTGACCCAGCTGTCGTTATATGTCTGCCTGGCAGCGGTGGTCCTGCCTAATACTCCCTCCGTCCCATATTAAGTGTCCACAATTGAATCTTTTAAGTCTTTTTTCTCAACTTTGACCATAAATATTTTTGTTTGTGTTATATAATATTAAACGAAAATTCTACCAACGAAAAATATATTCAAAACTCTATCCATTCATATATCTTGCATCAAGTATCATATAACATAAGAAGAAATCATTAAGGTCAAAGTTGAAGAAAAAAGACTTTGAAAAAGTCAAGTGGACACTTAATGTGTGACGGAGGGAGTACTTTTCTGTCATGTTGTCCATTTACTTTTGTCAGACTAGCACCGATGCCGATGACTCCAGACCTGGTTTGTCCTGTGACATACTGTCTTCTCCGGAGCACTTGTCTGACTTTGATCGTGTTAGTTTGACAAAGATGGTTAGCTGTGTCGTTTCCTCCGAAAGAGACCGTACCTCATCAATAACTATTCTTTTCTCGTCAGTGTCGAATTTCCAATCAAGGTTAAACTTTTTTGCTTTCATTAATGTTTGTTTTATGGGTCAATTACATATATACCCACTAAAACTTGCATATTTGCATATATACCCAAAACATGCTTAATTTGCATTATACATCATGCATTAAAAACTTGTATTTTGGATGTATATGCAAATATACAAGTTTTAATGGGTATATATGCAATTCCCTCTTGTTTTATTGAAAGTGAAGACATGTTGTGAAATTAACTACTTTCGAAGACATGTCGAATTTCCAATCAAGGTTACACTTTTCTACTAATGTATATACTAGAATAAAATAAAATTAACAGCAAAAATATAAATTACTAGTTGCTTTTTAATTAACTATCTACGCTAGTTTTCTGCTAAAAGAAAGATTTGGACGTCTCTAATAAAGGAAAAAATACAGCTTTTTGAAATTACAACCCTAATTTGAAGTTATTACTAAGTCTATTGAATTTTTCATTATGTTTGTTTTCTTCTTTAATTACTTGTTCATTTTGAAGCTCCTAGCTACTTCAAAAGTTCATATACAATGCTTGGTTACCCTTATACCTAAATATATCGAAAATCATTGTTCACTAGAAAAAAACTTTACACCTAAAAAAACATGTTTGTATTTTCAGTTTTTGGTAACTCTAAAACATGATATACTTTACCGGCATGAAATAAGATATTTAAGACCTATATATCTATATCTATACTATTATATAAAGCATTTAAGTTGTGGGGTCCATCAAAAATTAAGATAAGGAGGTGCAATCTTGACCATCCATCTCATTTTAAAGGAAAACATCATAGAGTGACATGTGTCACCTTTTAATTAAAAAATCATCCTTATATTCAAATTGAAATATCTTTTTATCTATTAACTTTTTTTATAAAATAATTTCACTATATTTTTTAAAATTTTGTTCTCTATAATTCAACATCCATTTTGATATATTTTTATTAAATTTTAGATTTTTACATTTTTAGTGAGTTTTTTTTTTTAGATTTAATTTTTTTACAACTTTAACCTTAATTTATTTGAAGAGAGTGTTTAATTGGTAAGAGACTGTTAGAGTCTTTTAAATGCGAGTATGGTGATGTTAATATGGTATTGCGGGAAAGCTACGGGAAACCCAAACAAACACATACAACGGACACGTATACATTCGAAGTGTTGTGAAACGAATTCACTTAGCGGGTAAAGAATTGCGGGGAGAGTTAGGTCAAAAAAAATTATCACCGCTGCTATGCGCGGGTATCCAACTAGTAAGTCTAATTGAACTACTTACATTCTTCTACGATGGTTTAGTTGAACCAGAAGAATATCTTAGCAATTCAACTCATTGCTTCCGATTAGGTTTGACGAAACTAGCAGAAGCCGGAACTGAAGCATAATTAATCTTTTACTTTCAGATATGTTTGTCATAATAATTGAAGCTTTTATAACTCTCAAATGAGTAAATACGTCAAACAAATCTACTTACAATTTAAAGTTTAAACCATAATGTTTTATGTAAATTGAGATCCTCATAACCTCAAACCTAGCTTAAAAAACCTCAAACCTAGCTTAAACGCTATTTTCAATGGGCCTCTTTTTACGCTCAAGCTAATCTTTCAAAAGCTTGTGTGTTAGAAAAAAAAAATCACTTTCAAAGATATCACCTTTCAAATAGTTAAGCTCGCAAAGGTGTTATTCATTCAAACACAAACTAGAATCTCAATTTTTTTTACATTTTTGTCACCTATGATAGAGCATATGAAGCCAGGAAACACAATTCCTCCAAGAACCTTAATCGGAACTATAAGAGCGTTAGGTGTAACGTCGGCAACGACGTTGGCCGGCGTTACTACACCGTTGTCCGGCGTTGGGTCAGGCGTTGGCCGGCCAACGCGTTGTGGTTGACTCTCACTCTATATACTCTCTATATACACGGGTATATCTATCTAATCTCAAACAGACATAAAGACTCTCTCTGCAGATGCCGCCGCAGACGTATCAGAGGGGGGATGCGGGGGGGGGGGGAATTTCATCTAATTAGTGTGTAACGTAGGGGGGGGGGCAATAGTGGTTATTGTGGGGGGGGGGGGCCAGGGATAGGGGGTAATTAAAAATAGAGAATCTCAATTTTTTTTTAATGTTTTGTCACCTATGATTAAGCATATGAAGCCAGGAAACACAATTTATTTTGAAGATAATTGAAGTGTCTTATTTTAGAGGGGGGCCTCCAAGAACCTTACACGGTAACTATAAGCAGCGTACGGTTACACGTCGGCTAAACGACGTTGGCCCGGCAGTGTACAACGTCCAAACCCCCACCCCTCACCCCCCCCTCTCCCGAAGATCCTTACGTTGGGACCCCCTATGCGTAGGCCTCCCGCCTCTTAAGAGTATAAAAAATAAAACCCAAAAAACCACAAGTTACCGTCTGGCCAGAAACGGGTTTGTTTATAGACCCCCCCCCCCCCCCCCCCCCCCCCCCCCACCAATTTTGAAAAGTTTCATTTTAACCCCCAACTGCTAGTTTTTTTTTTTTTTAATTTAAAAAAATTTCAATTTACCCCCTAAAACGGCTGAATTTAAAAAAAAATCATTTTACCCCCCTCACTCAACTCACTATACATACAACACATTACCAAATACAAATTCACATACAAATTCACCACTCTTCAAATACAAATATACATCATAATGTTTTTTTTTTTTCGTAATGTTTTATTTATTTCGTAATGTTTTTTTTTTAATTTCGTAATGTGTTTTTTTTATGTAATTTGTACGTTTAATTATGAATGAAATGGTTAGTTTGTTAAAATAATGAAATAATTGTTTAGGGGGTTTTATGAAAATAAAAAGGTAAGTGGTGTTATTTGGTGTTATGATTAAGGAATTAGTGTTGGTGTTGGTGTTATGCTGATGTGACGCTGACGTGGCAATCAAAAAATAATGTTATGGTGTTACTACACCTGATAGGTTTAATCACTTCAAATAGTGAACACAAATTAAATGAAGCAACACAAAAAACCAAATCATTCTTGCTATACGGAAGCTTCTTATTTATGTCAATTTTGGCGGCTCAGAGTTGAAATGTTTTGATATTGAAAATAATTTGAGATTTTTATTGATTTTTTACCTTTAATTTAAACGCAAATCGCACAAAAGTGTATTCAACTTATACTCAATTTCAATTTAAAATACTCTAATTTTTTTTTCTCAATTTAGTGAACCGAACTTTTTTTTATTGCAATATAAGGCCCACCAGCGGGTTTCCAAGTCATTTAGCATGTTACCAAGTTTTTCGGCGACTTTTTCTGGTGACCCGCCACCACCATCTTCATTTATCACCACCACCACCATAACTCACAACGACCACCTTCATTTATCACCACCACCGCCATAATGCACCACCACCACCTTTAGTTAACACCACAACCACCATAACCCACCAACACTACCTTCATCTATCACCAACCACATGCGACAGTGGTGGTGGTGGTGTTGTGAGGGTAGCGACAGCCGGTGATGGTTGTCGTAGTGGTGGTGTTAGTGGATTATGGTGATAGATGAATGTGGTCAGAGGGGTCTCGGAAGGGTTCACAAAAGGCGCTGTCGTACAGGGTCTCCACTTAAAAATGCCACATTTTTATTAGTTTTGCATATAAATACGTATAAAATTAAACATGTATGAACAATTTAATTTAAGTTTATATGCAATTTCTCTTTGGTTTACAAGTGCAATAGGAGGTCTTTGTTGTTATTGCCTAGGATCGCCGAAAACCACGGGACGGCCCTGAATGTGGTGGTGATAGATTATGGTGGTTGTGGTGAAAAATAAATGTTGAGGTGATGGTGATAAATGAAGGTGGTGGAGGTGGTGGTGGGTTATCGGAAAACTTGGTAACCGGCTAAATGATTTGAGAACCCGCTGGTGGTCTTACATTGCAATAAAAAAAAAATTGATACACTAAATTGAGAAAAAAAAGTGAAGTACAATAAATTGAAATTGGGTATAAGTTTGGTACACTTTTATGCGATGTACCCTTAATTTAACTAAGTTTCTCAATTTTATTATTAAACACAAAATCAATCATAGATTAGACATGACAATTAATCAGTGTTCTAAAAAGCGCGTCATGGCGGCGTCACTAAGGCATGGAATGTGGCCTCCGCGTTACGAAATAGACCAAGGTGTCGACTCTAGGCGTGGCGTGAAAAGGCGCGCTAAAGCGTGAAGCATGACAGGTTTTTGGATTCAACTCCGATAAAAAAATTTAAATGAAAAATATTACATATAATAATAGTTTCTGAACCTTATCTATTATGTATAATGCTTTATGTAAACTCAATATATATATATATATATATAATATAAAAATATATATAATATACAAATATATATATATATATATAATATATATATATAATATTATATATATATATATATATCTACAAATATTGAAAAACAAATAAAAAATATTATACATCAATATATGCCGTACCAGCACCGCGAGATCCAATCTACTGGCCGTCAGTCACGCCACACGCACAAACACACCTTAGCCCTAACTACTCCTTACTTGTATCTTATTGTATGTTGAAAATTCAAAACATGATGGACAGTTTGTGCGAGGGGTTTATTGGGGCATATCGGATGCTGGGCTTTTAAATCAGTCGGTTTTAAAATACAGATGTATTGACCACGCGGACTTTATAAAAAGGCTTGTAAATCAATTGTAAGTCATAAGTCTCGATAAGTCTCAGCCTCATAAAAAGAGTTAAAAACTTTAGACCAGAGCTTTTGAACCGTAAAAAACATTTAATATATATCAAAAACTAATTTAATTATATTTTTTATTTTTTGTTATTTTTGCAATAATAAGCAACAGAGCCTTAACCCATTTCTCAAACAAATTTACAATAATACAAATTTCAATTTTGAGGAATAATATACGCCCTAGGAACTTAGTAAACATATATGCATGGAATATCAAAGATATATTGCGTAGGACATGGGAGTTACCAAAACGGCCCACCACGTCCGTAGACGTGTCGATGAAATACGGTTTACGTCCTTACCGTTAGTTGTTCCAAACGTGTCCCAATGTGAGTCGTACACATGTCTACTGAAAAACACAAAATCATGCAAACAGAAAGACTACTTTTGTTGCCATTGGCTAATGTCATTGTCACCTTCAACCGGCCGGCACCGCCCACTTCTATTCCTTAGATCTTTTTCTATTTGTAGCCAATGTGCGTTACATGCATTTTATAAGTGAGTTTTGCTACATCCGCAAAAGCTTTACAAAGAAAAATTTACAAAATGATGGTGGTTATGTTTAATTGGTGGTTTTTGCTACAATTTCTCTTTCTACTTTTGCCAACATCATTTTGTAAATGTTTCTTTGTAAAAAATTTATGTCGTAGCAAAACTCTTTATAAGTCTTAACATATTAGGTATGTTGGATGTCTTTGGAAAACAATTTATTGGAGTTTACATGCATGAGTTTAATTTGAGTTTTTAGACTCCCATTGACAAATTTACATGTTACTTATAAGAATGAGAATATTTTTATCTTTTAGTAACCATCACTTTGACATGTTGTCAGTGATTTCTTATTGTTGAAATTTTTGCCTAAAAAAATCACACGTGATTTGTAAATCACTTGTTATTATAAGTCACATATGATTTCATAAATTCACATGTGATTTTTAAAGTAATTACATGTGATTTTTTTGGGCGGAAATTAGAAAAACAAATTTATCGAATGTATATATAATTTCTCATCTATAAAAAATATAATTTAATTTTCATCGCAATGGTATAATTAATTTTATGTAACGATTAACGGTTTGTGAGATATTTTAATTTAAAAAAAAATGAAAGTGATTTTCTTTAATTTAATGAAAAAAAAAATGAATGAATAGCATTTTCACATTTATTCTTTAAAAAATATGTTTTATATGAAACTTTTCTCATATAAGAATAAAAACTTAGGTTCCAATAAAACTTTACACCCAACTAATTTCATGATACCTTTCTGTCAATAGAACATCATCAATGATGGCTTATTTAAAAGTTTTTTAGTTATTTAAAAGTATTAAAAGCTTATTATCATTGGAGTCAAAAAGTTTTCTTGGCAATGACTTGACTAGTGATTTTTTAACGACATAACTTATAACCAAAGCTAGTTGAAAACCAGCAAAAGGAATGGAAAAACTAAGAAAGAGAGAAAAACCAACGAAACCTTTTCAACGGATATTGAAACAACGTGAACGTCATATAATAGGGGCTTTGTATCCATCGGAACCAATTAATCTTTCGCTTAGCTGTTGAGTTACACCAATCATGATGCGGATTGATAAAAACAAACCACATAACACAATAACTAATCCGAAATTCTCAAAGACGAGAAATTCTCTTGATCAAAGCAAAAGCTTTTATTATTATCAAAACTCAAAAACATATCCCAATACAATGAAAATACCCTATATTTATAGGAAAACTATAATCAATCTAAATAAAGATTAATTTGACTTTCCTTTTCCTAAATATGTAATTGATTAAAAGCTAAATACTTTTCTAACCAAAGTTTATTGTCAAACAAGAAACTTAAATAAATAAAAAGAAAGTCAATGTCTTGACTTTGAATATGCATTTTGACTTTGACTAAAAGTCAATGCCTCTGCATCATTCTCCCCCTCTTAAGAAAAACTTGTCCTCGAGTTTTATTCATCTTCACTCTCTCCGGAATATGATGATAAATCAGACACATCGAAAGTAGCAGACATGTTGTAATGTCCCAATAATTCAATCTTGTATGCATTGTTATTAATCTTCTTTTGAACTCGAAAGAGTCCATCAACTCCTGGCTTCAGCTTCCCGAATCACCCAGCTGAAAATCTCTCCTTACGCAAATGGATCTAAACCAAATCACCTTCTTGAAACACAACCCGTTTGCAATGCATATTTGCTTGAGCGCTATAACGGGTATTAGAGCGAATAATCTTCTTTTGCTCTTTTGATCTAAATATGGCTTGCACCCATACAACATATCTCTCTACACGCTCTTGAGCTTGCTTCCGGATGGCATGGAAGAACCCTCCTCACCATTGTTTTCTAGCTTCTCTTCATTTTTATCAAGCCTAGCCAACCCAAAGTATGATATTTTGGGTTTCAGATCTTTATCAAGCAACACATTAGTAGTTTTGATGTCTCTATGTACAACACAAATCCTAAACCTTGTTACCCAATCCAACAATGTTCGAATTTTATTCGAATCAAACAGTGCACTAGCAAGGCTATTGTTTTCCATGTACTCATATATGAGCAATAATTGATCTCCTTCAATACAGCATCCATGAAGCTTTACAAGATTTTGGTATTGTAAACAAGAAATCGGGCCAATTTCATTTAAGAATTCACGATTTCCTTGCCTTGAACGAGAAGAAAGTTGTTTTACAGCAATTATAGTGCCATCACGCAATGTACCCTTGTAAACAGGTTTGAATCTGCCTTCTCCTATTTTACTTGTAGCATTGAAGTTTCTTGTAGCAGTTTTTAGTTGTTTTAAGAAAAACAACATTGTTTTCAAGTCGATCCCTCAAAATCTTCATGATTCCTTTTATTATCTTTCGAAAACAATTTCCACCAGACAGCAATAGATATTATCATCTCTACACGCAACCCCATCATCGCAAAACCAGCATAAGCAACCGTTTTCTTCTTGCCACCAATTGAGCATCTTTTAGAAATTGGGTTAATAGAGATAGCTGATACAAGGGGTCCATAACGACCCCTTTTTGGAAAACGTGTTGTTCCTTTGCCAGCACCGTACCTCTAAAGTATGATTTACAACACTGGCATTGAAGGGTACTACAAGCGGCCTTCCAATCCCAACCTCATCTTCAATGTTAAAGTCCTTTTTAACAAGTTTTCCCTGAATATAGATATTAAATATCCTCCTGCCAAGATTTCTGTATGTGGTATCATCAGTATACTGAATTTCAACAAAGTGAAGAATTATCAGGTAATCGCCATTTTGTAAACAGTAGCTGATATAAGTAAGAGATAGTGGAGAGAGGCGTGTTGTTGTGTAAAGAGAATGTAGGTTTGTTGAATTCTGCAAAGAATCCACATATATGTTTATTTGAATATTGTCATCCAGAAAGTCTCTAGTGCTACTTAGTCCCCAATTATTATTAGTATTTCTGTGAAAACTTCATGTGCCACCATCAAATGACGCATCTCCATTATAAAGAACATTGTGATTGTTTTCTCTTACCCTCAATTTACTTCCACCACTATTAACATGTAATGAACATCCATATCTAGGACACTTGGCATCCTTTGTACATGGAAGTATATCTTGCAGTGGGTTTCCTGATAAAGAACTCTTAAACAGGTTAAGGAATAGATTCATGTGTGGTCGGCATGTAGGTCTATCAGGCCTTTTCCATGTAAAATTGTTGTATGACAAGTCAATTGTTGCTCCTTCAATCAAAAGTGTGTTTGGTATATCTCCACTTAGCATGTTGCCAGTCAAAAACCTTTTAGTCAAATAAGTATCCTTCATTCCTGCCTTTGAAATGTCAACGTTGTTGTCAATGGGATTGGCTCTTCTAACTGTCTCAGGACAAAATTTCGCTAAAGAATTTTCCATACCCAACTTGTACCCCAAGGAGTAGTTACCATTATCTACTCATCCATTAAATTCACTTTGGTTAATATGATCAGCATATACAACCTCATCTTTGACGCCATCTTCTTCTTCCTCATTAGATCCTCCTTTCCTAACAAATCCTTCTTCCTCCTCAATAACATCTTCAATATCGGTATCATAAACCGGCATCGATTCTTCTTCTTCATTATCGGTGTCGTAAACAGGACACGATTCATCTTTCACAAACATGATAGGTTCTTCTTTAAAACTTGGATATTTGTTAACAAATGGATATTCCTCTTCCTCATCCCTTATATCCCAGATAATAGGTTTTGATTCGGTTTCCTTTGTTAACAAAGGGTTTCCTCCGCCAAAAGGATTGACGTCCTCTGACCCATCGTCCCAAACGTTAGACTCAGTTTTTGTCTCTTCTGTCGGCGAGTCCTGCTGTAACTGCGGGAACACGAGTTCTTAAATCCGTTGCTTGAGGCTTGCGATCTTCACGTCACGTGGATCTGGTTCGTTGCCTCGTCCGGTGAATCTATGAATTATATGCTCTTCACGATTTCGTTCGACCATTAGTACCATTGCTCTGATACCAAATGATGCAGATTGTTAAAAACAAACCACACAACACAAGAACTAATCCAAAATTCTCAAGACGAGAAATTCTCTTGATCAAAGCAAAAGCTTTTATTATTATCAAAACTCAAAAATATATCCCAATACAATGAAAATACCCTATATTTATATGAAAACTAGAATCAATCTAAATAAAGATTGATTTGAGTTTCATGTTCTTAAATATGTAATTGATTAGAAACTAAATACTTTCCTAACCAAAGTTTATTGTTAAACAAGAAACTTAAATAAATAAAAAGAATGTCAATGTCTTGACTTTGAATATGCATTTTGACTTTGACTAAAAGTCAATGCCTCTGCATCAAATCATATGTTTAACTAACTATGTTATCAAACACCATTGCCTTCTTAAGATTCTTATTTTGAAAAATAGTCTTGTTGCGAAAGGTCCAATTGTTCCAGCAAGAAACATAAAAAGTAGCCTCCATGAACTCTTTAAAATCTTTACGAAGCTTTAAACTCGACAACCAACCAATCCAATCCTCATAAGATAATAACGAGACACCCGAGAGACCCCACCAAGCAATGATACAAGTCCTAATATCCGAGGCAAAAGAACACAAAAATAATATGTGACCTACAGATTCCACACGATAATGACAAACCGGATACATAATTGAATGGATCTCTAAACCTCTAATAGAAAGGTTGTACCATGTAGGAAGTCTATTCATAACCAGACGCCAAACCAAAATATTAACTTTAATAGGGACTAATCGAATCCACCTAGTTGGATTACCCGTTGTACCAAATAGGGTATCTTCAATATAAGAACGAGCTAAAGCAACTGAAAACTTTCTCATCCCATCTAGCGTCTAAATCCATCTATCCGACATAGAAGACGTCAATGTGGACGGAAGAAGAGAGACCAGCGTGTTATCCTATATACTAATCCATTTCACAGCATAAACTAGAGAGAGAAAGTTTAGAGATGAAGAAAGATGAGACGTGAGAGATAAGGGGGGAGAATAAAAGATGGTGAATTCACTATGTGAGAAATACAATGAACCAACACCCTTCTAACAAGCTAGGAGGGTTGTATTTATAATTGTGCTTAACCTAAGACGCCTAGGTTAGCTTGTTGGGACGGGCTTGGGTTCAAGGCCCTAAACATGGACAATATTAGATTAAAGTCCAACCCTGAGTTCTTGACTTGTCAATTTCCTACATTACAAAGTCTCTATTACGTAAGACCAACACTTACACTAATGACTGTTACATTATATGTTTGACTTTGATAATTCTAAAGCTAACAATCTCCCCCAATGGAGCAGTCATTAAACCTTGACATTCTTGATCTTGTGTCTTGGTCTTGGACTTTGTTGTAGTAGACTTTTGGTCCTTCATGCTTTTGTGATCTTTGATCTTGAGCCTTTATCTTTTGAATTTAAGTACTGAGATATTTAAATCTTTCCTTGTTCTGGATGATATAAGTAACTGGTACTTTGCTATTGACATTGTTGACCGATACTCGTATCTTGACATTTTTCTTTAGCGTGCATCCTTGAATCTCCTTGTGCTTCGGACAACATACTCATACTGTGCATTATCTTAAAAGATGACTAACAATCTCCCCTGACATTCTTTGTCTAAAAATCTTTCCTTAGTAGTTCTTGTACCAACTATTAATGTTAGGGGAAGGTCTTTGAAATTCTTGATTTGAGCTTTCTGACCATTACATTCTTTGAACTTTGATGCTAATGATGTGACTTTAAAGCATGAGTATGAGTATGTGGCCATGAGACTGACTTCGCTGGATCTGAGGTGGTTACACCTTAAGTTACCTGCATGTATAAGGGTTAACAAATAACACAGATATGGAAGAATGTCTCGTGCATTCCTCGACGTTTGGTAACTTTAACCTTTGGTTCCATGAGGACCGTTTGACATTATATATACCGTACCCGCGTAATCAGGATTCAATTTGTAAAATGAGTCTCCTTAACAGGTTTTCTAGCTTGGAGTGTGGTTTATCTAAAGTTGACATGTCTAGAGATGCTAACAAAGCTTTTCGATATACTATAGTCGTTCCTAAATCCGGATTCCCATTCGAGATAGGATAACAAAAATATATGTGAGCTAGTGAAGTAAACTACAATAACTGAAGACCTCATCAATTCTCATAACCTAGACCACAATGGGTTTCAATTAGCATAAGTTTGATTCTTAAAGAATCTTGTAAGTCGCGTACTGTAGTGTTGTTTGATGTTGACACTAGAAGGGTTTCTATTCGTCACTGTAAAACAGTATCACTCTGAATGTTTTGGCAAGATCACAAGGAAAATGCTTAGGAATCTTTGTTGTCACTTATGAACTTATTTATGTTCAACAAGTGTTTTACATTTATGTGTCCTAATGAGATTTATATTTGATCTTTTTTGGTTCTAGACTCGATTTGTGCACTTCGGTTTTAGTGATCGGAGTCTAGAGCAGACTGTCACCTTTTCAATATCAACATTCTCGGAGTGAGAAGTCAATAGATAACGTGTGTATCTCTGTGACAAATGAGACAAGTGTCTTTTGAGAGAAACTTGAATGGCTGGGAAGGGTTATGCATTGCGTCACTTGGTCCATGATGTCTATCTTCAATACCAGACATCGTCTTTGTGCTTCTGATAGATTATGTATTGTCCCAGTTTCTGCCTAAGTTTATGGAGTGATTCTTTCTTTTCATCCTTTATCATAACTTTTCTTTTTCATTCTTCAACCCCTTCAATGTTTACCAAGACATCATTACTATCACCATGTTGTGATTATTCCGGTGATAACTCATGCCTTAGTAAAAATTATTCCCTTTTCTCATTCATATCAAAATCATACTTATGGACTTCTAATCTAACTTTAAAATGTCTCTGGGTAGATCCCTCAGGTTCTGGTTGGATCGAAGGACTAATATCTAACCTTAACCACCTTATGACTTCATCGACGTCGTGAATTAGTTAGTTGTTGGGTATAGATATCGAAAACATAAAACCTCGTTTGAAAATCAATCAAAGTGTTTGATATAAATCAAAACGTTTGACACTTTCAAAGTTTCATTCTTTTGAAATACTCCCGTTACACATGTGCATCGAAATTCAAAATTGTTTCGCACGTGGAGGAAAGAGTTTATGTACCTGAGTCTTGAAGATCACATTACTTTTTCTTGATCATATTTTAATCACATTATCTCTCTCTTTGAAAATAATAAATCTTTTAGTATTTTAAATACCAATCGATTAAAATTTGACATGAAAAATTTCATGGGGAGAAAAATGTGTAAGCATGTACTCGATGGAACATTTTTCTTTTTTACTCTCTCTCAAATTCACACAATTATGACACAAATTATAGAGTAGATATACGACTTTGTAAATTATATGTAAAATTGAGGTTGCGTTATTGTTATGTGTTTTAAACAAAATAAGAAAGCTAGTTATTTCAAAGTGTATTTATATCTAGAACAGATGGTCACTAAGCCGCTAACGATGGTTTTTGATTGCTCTAGACCGGATGTAGCTTATGTTGCTAACAACGCTTGTCGATATATGCACACTCGTCAATAACTATTTTTGACATTGAATATTGTTCACTTGTTTAAACATTTGGAAGTGTGGAGCACACAATTTTGAAAGATAGCACTTGTTAGCATTCTTGCTATATGACATTGAATAAATCTTTGACAAATTGTGCTCTTTGACATGTGAGAATGTGTTTACAAACATTAAAACTTGGTTTTAAACCCCCCCCCCTTCTCAAAAATTGACCCACTTATAAAAATGATTCACTTTTAAAAGATTAGTAAGAAGGGAGTGTTGAACACAAAATTTTGAAAGTACCACATATTATGAAGTTTATGAAATGCATGTGAACGATATCACAAGTCTTGACATTTAAAGCACTTTTGAAAAATTGTGTTCAACATTTTTGAAAACCATTGTTACTTGAGCTATATAGACTTTGAATGTCTTTGAATTGACGTGTTGTATTTGTGTCAGCTCAAGTCCGAGAGGTTGTACATTTCTCGTTGTTAAGGATAAATGTGCGTGATTCACATTCTCCTTTGACATTTCGGTCCGGGTTGCAATCTGAAAGTGATTACAAGCCATTAAGAAAATTAGAAAAGACATGTTTTAAAATGTTTAAACCATTGCTCGAACTTTATTTACACACCCATGTCAATGTTAATTGACATTTCTATGTATGTAAATATTATCGATTCAAAGAGACATGTCGAGAAGATTCTTTTTGGTATTTTTGAAAAAAAATTCGGATTTTATATTTTGTTTTTCTAAGTTTCATATTTTTTATTTTCTTTTTAACTATTTATGTACAAAGTTGATGTTTTTATATATATTCAAGCAGTTTCTTTTGCCATAACCTCCAATTTTGTTGCAGTCAAACATCTCATACCGAGTCGTCCAACTAGGTACTCAAACCTTTCTTTCGAAAGAGCTTTCGTAAACAAGTCGGCCAACTAGTAACCTGTTCCGACAAAGTATAATTCAACAATACTATTTTCTACATGTTCTTTGACGAAGTGATATCAGACTGCGATATGCTTGGTGCGGGGATGTTGGAACGGTTTGCAAGAGATGGTTATGACTGCCTTTGACTCACAATACATTGGTATTTTATCAAAGTGGAAGCCATAATCTTTCAGTTGGGTTCGCATCCAAAGGACTTGATTGCAACAAGCAGATAGAGACACATACTCGGCCTCGGCTATAGACATTGCTGTGAAATCCTACTTCTTTGACGACCAACGTACAAGCTTGTCACATAGGAATCGTATCCCACCAGATGTACTCTTACACGTATCTAAGCAAACTGCGTGATTAGCATCTAAAAAGGCGATTAGTTCAAAACCAAAGTCCTTCTGGTACGAGAGTCCCATGTGGATGGTTGTCTTTAATTACTAAAAGATCTGTTTAACCTCCTTAAGGTGCTTTTTTGTAGGCCTTGCCTCACAGCGTGCACAAAAAGACGTTGCATGCATTAAATCTGGTCTACTAGCTGTCAGATACATAAGTGACCCATTCATGCTATGATATTTCATTTTATCTGTGGGTGTTCCACTCAAGTCTGCATCTAGTTTAGGTTGTGTAGCCAATGGTGTACCAATGATATCGCATTTGTCCATACAATGCTTCTTTAAGGTTTCTAAAACATACTTAGACTGATTGATAAAGATACCTCGTGGGGATTGGTGGATTTAAAGTCCTAAAAAGAATTTTATTTCCCCCATCATGAACATTTTAAATTTCCTTTGTATTAACTTTTCAATGTTTGTGGACCCGAAAGTTATGTCATCGACATATATTTGCACAAGAAATATGTCATCCCCGTATCGTATCGTAAAGAAGGTTGGGTCTATTATACCTTTAGAGAAACCTTTAGATACCAAGAATTTGGAGAGTTTGTCATACCACACCCTTAGAGCTTGTTTGAGTCTATATAATGCTTTCTTCAATCAGCAAACTTTTTCAAGATGTTTTGGATCAACGAATCCATCTACATGGCAGACATAAACTTCTTCTTTCGAAGGACCATTGAATGACTTGAGTCGGTTAAGAAAAGTTTTCTTAACGTCCATCTGGTAGAGAGTGAATGACTTATGTGCAGCGTAAGCCATGGATATCCTTACAACTTCCAACCAAGCTACTGGCGCAAATGAGTCTTCGAAGTCGATTCCTTCTTCCTGTCGGTATCCCTTAGCCACAAGACGTGCTTTGTTGCGAATGACAGTGTTGTATTCATATTTCTTGTTTTTCCACAACCATTTCATGCCGATGACATTTTTCTCGAATTGTTTGTCAACAAGTTCCCAGACTTCAAGTCTTTCGAATTGATATGAATTTCTTCCTGCATTGCTTCTATCCTTGCATGATCAACCATTTCCTCCTTGATGTTTTTAGGTTCTGTTTTGCTGAGAGTGAGAACAAACATACATAATTCGGAATTTGTGGCAAGCTTTTGTCTTGTTTGAACTGGCTTAGAAGGATTTTCAAGTACTTGTTCAGGAGGATGATCTCTTGTCTAACGGTACTCAGATGGATGTCTTTGGTAGAACTGGTGCATGTTTGACGGATCAACTTGACGTGAAGGTGATCTACCAACTTTTGTTACCGGTATAGCAAAAGGGTTGATAAACTCATATGCGTCAAACTGTGCATCTTCTGCTTGAATGTTGTTTTCTTCAGCATCTACTTGTGAAGTTGGAGTTGTTGGATCAGGTGTATTGTGAACAATCAAATGAGGTGATTCTGCATCAACAATTGTTGTTGTAAATTGAGTTAATACTTGGATAGAACTTAATTATCCCCATTGAAGTATTCATAGAACATTGGACTGTATAACAATTCAAATTCTGACTTTGATTGATTATCAATTGTAGTTGTTGAAGGAAGAGTATCTTGAACATGAGTAGAACTTGATGGTTCATGACGTTGTTGTTTAAGTGTTGATTGACATTAAGGTGCGGGGCCTAAACTGTTATGTTCAGACGCTGTTGTTAGACTTTGGGTTGCGAGGCATAAACTGTCTTGTTCAAACGTCATCTCTTTTAATTCTTCAAAATGGACATGTATGGTTTCGACAATCATTATTGTTCTCTTGTTGTAGACTCAGAATCTTTTCGACTGAGTAGCATATCCCATAAAGATACAAGCATCACCTTCATCTTGTTTAGATTCTCCCCGTCTCTTACAATGTAACATGTGCAGCCGAAGATGCGAAAGAGTTTAAAATTGGGTTTCCTCTTGTTAATTATGTGATATGATGTCATTAAGTGTCTTGAGATTATGAGTGATCGGTTTCGTGTGAAACATGAAGTTGCGATTGCTTCAACCCAAAAGAATAGTAGAAGTTTAGCAGCGCTGAACATTGTTCGAGCATCCTCTACTATAGTACGGTTCCGTCTTTCGACAATGATGTTCTATTCAGGTGTTCGAGCAATTGATGTTTTGTGATTAATGCCTTCTTCTGAAAAGCAGGTTTGAAGAGTTGATGACACCAAATAACGTTACTTTTATAGCATCATTTATCCCATGTAAATAACCCATTTAGTTTAATTATTGCAAAGAATTGTTACTTAATCATTTGTATTTGAGAATTACAGCAATTATGGAGTACTTGGTGAAGATTAGCAAAAGGCACGCATTCTGGAGCTTAAACGAAGACTTTGAAGATTACTGTTCTGACATCCAATATGCCGTATCCATCAAGGAAGATACGGCGTATCTGTACCTGCACTTCACTAAAGACCACAAAGGAACAAGATCCAATACGTCGTATCTAGAGAAGACAAATACGCCGTATTCAAGTTATGGAAATAAAATATTCTGGAAGATATCGAACGTGGTCCCTACTCCAAGAAACCCCCGATACGCCGTATTGATCTCAGTCAATACGCCGTATCGACCTTTTTCCAGACCTTAGAAATAGAAAACCTAAAAACGGGTTTTCAGTGTGCTAAATCATATTTTCGATACCTAAACCATAAAAGTCGATTTTCAAAAGAAAATAAGAGCAGAAGAGGTCTTGCAACGTAATTAATTCCATAGGAAACAACTTGTAATCTCCTATACTGATGTAATCGTTCAGTTTTTGGTATCATTCATTAACTCGGTTAGTTTACCTTGGCTAAATTATTACTTTTGTATTGATTATGACGTTTGAAGGCTAATACCTTCGGGTATTAGACATTATTATAAAGATCTGAATGTTTGGTTTGTTTATCTCGATTGATTAATTTATTGTTGATTGCTTGTTTATATTTATCAATTTATACTTGTTTACATGCTTTTGTATGCGACCTATCATTCAACTGGATCTAGTGATACAAACCAAGTAATCTAGATGCCAGGATGGCTCTCCATATAGTGATTTATACATCTAGACCAATAGGATCACGAATGATAACCTATCTTTGCTTTTAGATTGCGAGCTTAGTTGGACCGACAGGTGACCCTTGGGATCAGTGAGTACGTTCTCAATTAATTAGTAAAGACTTGGTTAGTGGACTACTAGTGTATGAATTGCCTTTAAGCAGTAAGTGGGTAAAGTCTCTATGAGCTAGGGTTTAACAAGATCACCATTGCTTTAAGCTAAGAATAGATTATAAACAGCAAATAAATGCTTTAAGCGGATACGTTTAAATGTGATAGAATTTCTCGTATCTTATCTAAAAGAAGTACCACCCTAAGCCCTTAAGAATGATATGCCACCTCGAGATAAAGTAAACATTGCAGACTAAATAAAAAACCAACGTTTCGGATTAGATTAATAAAGGTTTAATACAGTTTTCTTATTTTGGCTAGACCGCTCTTATATATTCTGTCAATTTGCTTGCGTGTGTTTTAGTGTCTTGAATTGATTTTAGTCACCACAAAACCCGTGCCAGTCTCTCAGGCTGAAAACCCCCTTATCCGTTAGATTTAGGATTAACATAGGTTTAACATATAATAGAATTAACTTAGTCTAGATGACCAAAATATTAATAAATTAAAAGATTGTTTCTCGATCTTAGTGATCGACACCCTACTTACCACGAAACTCCATCTGACAGGGTACACTTCCCGTTAAAGTGTTGTTTAAGTAAAGTCGGCAAAATATAAATTTAAAACTTGAACTTTCATAAATTACACCTACACGACGACACATCAAGTTTTTGGCACCGCTGTCGGGGAGTGAAAATTTAATCTTGATTTTTATTTGATATTTTGGTTTTTAACATTAGATTAGATCTAACCCTTAGGATTAGTGTACAATTCATATATTCGTTTTGTTACTTTGTTTATTAGTTTAATTGTTTGTTATTTATTTGTTTTATTGTCCAATACCTTTTTCTGGTTGATAAACCTGATACGGCGTATCCACTTCCATGGATACGACGATCCAAATTCCTTACTCCCAATCAGCGTATTCGTTCAAAAGATTAAATACGGTGGTTAATTAGATCCATTGACTACGGCGTAAATTAGGTCATCTGAATACAGTAACAGAACTGTTTTTCGCATTCCGATTTCCCATATATCTAATTTTCTCTTTCTCCTGAGCCTACCTACTGAGTGTTTATTCCCTTGTTTCAGGTAGTGCATGACAAGGAGTTCAACTAAGGAACTATTTACGCCATTCAAGGAACCAGAACGAGAATTTAGATCATCTAGGAACCTTTTCAAGACACTAAGTCTTGACAAATCAAGATCACCTGAATTCAATCTATTTTCTAATTTAGAAGAATATTCCGAGGAAGAAGTTGCAGAAACAATGGCGGAAACCATGGAACAGTACATGAGCAAAACTCGAGCTGACTATGGATCGGGAATTGCTAGGCCTAAAATCGATGACAAAGATAGCTTTGAATTAAAAGGCTAATTTCTCAAGGAACTACGTGACAACACCTTCAGCGTTTCGGATCATGAAGATGCAAACGAACACATTGAGAAAGTCCTTGAGATTGTCAATTGATTCCATATCCCTAATATAACTCAAGACCAAGTGATGCTTAGAGCCTTCCCTATGTCCTTAACTGGATCCGCGAGTCATTGGCTAAGAAATAAACCATCTGGTTCAATCACAACTTGGGAAGATCTTAAGACAAAGTTTCTAAGCAAAAAAAATGCCCACCTGCTCGTACTATAAAGAAAATGGAGGAGATCAACAACTTTCAGCAAGAACCAGATGAAACCCTTTATCAAGCATGTGAGCAATTTAAAGAACTCTTGATGAAGTGTCCTCAACACTATTTAACAGAGATGCAGGAGGTAATCTTGTTTTATATCGGATTAGATGTCCAAACTAGACAGATTCTTGATTCCAAAGGTGCAATACCGTCTAAGACTGCTTCCGATGCAAAAGTAGCCATCCAAGAAATGAATGTAACATTTATGACAAGAAGTACTAAAACTTTTGACGGATTGGCAGCCATACAAGCACAACTTAATAATATTGGAAGAGAAATCAAGAAGGTGAATGAGAAGGTTTATGTTGCTTAAGTAGGATGTGAACAATGTAAAGGGCCCCACTACACCAAATAAATTTGCCTGTGTGTGATTTAGTGTCTTAAGTTGATTTTAGTCACCACAAAACCCGTGCCAGTCTCTTAGGCTGAAACCCCCCTTATCCGTTAGATTTAGGATTAACATAGGTTTAGCATAGGTTTAACATAGAATAGAATTAACTTATTTTAGATAACCAAAATATTAATAAATTAAAAGATTATTTCTCACTCTTAGTGATCGACACTCTACTTACCACGAAACTCCCATCGACTGGGTACACTGCCCGTTAAAGTCTTGTTTTTGGTAAAGTCGGTAAAATATAAATTTAAAACTTAAAACATAAATTACAATCACACAACGACACATTAAGTTTTTGGCGCCGTTGCCGGGGAGTAAAAATTTAATCTTGATTTTTATTTGATATTTTTTTAACATTAGAATAATCTAACACTTATGATTAGTGTAATTTAGATTAGTGTATAACTCTGTATATTTTCTTGTATATTTGTTTGTTTAATTGTTTGTTAGTTTAATTGTTTTCTAAATACACTATTCTGGTCGATAACCTGATACGGCGTATCCACTTCTATTGGATACGGCGTATCCAACTTTCTTGTCCGACACAGCGTATTGGTTCAAAAGATTAATACGGCTTATCGATCGTTTGATACAGTAACAGAGAAGTTTTTCACACTCGAACCTAAAACTCAAAATTTTATATACACCTTTTTCCAGCTAGTTCTACTGATAATTTTGTGGTTATTTTCAGTAACAATGACAAAGGTAATCAAGGAAGAGTTCGAGAAACTTGAGTCTCTAATGATTAATGATGTTTAGCTCACTTGCAATACATCACTTAAAATTTTCAACGAATAATTCAACCGGATGAGCATAATAGATGA
This sequence comes from Tanacetum coccineum, assembly GCA_026074375.1. Classification (NCBI taxonomy): domain Eukaryota; kingdom Viridiplantae; phylum Streptophyta; class Magnoliopsida; order Asterales; family Asteraceae; genus Tanacetum; species Tanacetum coccineum. The sequence goes on from BQNB010002489.1 coordinate 34,975, forward strand.
TGATTTGTTTACATATGAGATTGAAAATTCTGGAATTACTAACATTCCATGTGACTCTAATAAAGAAAATTATTCGGAACAACAAATATCACATGAAACTGATGATGATACGGAGTATGACCCATCTGATGTTGAATTTACTGATTGGCAAGCTTCAAATATTTTTAACTAGAAGACGATGGATCATTATACAAAGAAAGCATTATGGATTTACTGGATTAGAGGAGATGATGAAGTTGAGCTCACGGACGAAGAATCCTCTAATTCTGATGGAGAAGATGAAGTTGCTGAAATATTTAGGATCGAGACTAATGTGTTTGACTTCGAGACACCTTTGTGTAAGGCCTTTAAAGAATTTAATTATCTTTTACAAATCTATCCAGATGTGCTTACTAAAAATATGGAGGGATTTAAGACTTATGATGATTACAAGGATGATTGGATTTATGAATGAAACAAAGATGTGCCATGGGTACACGAAAAACCATGGACTGACACTGGAATATGGACTGAACCCACTCCAGTTAAACATTGTTGTAAGCCCTTTAATTATAAAAACAGATCTTTAGAGTGGCCTACCTGTAGATGGAGAGATGATGGATATTGTAATGGATGAAACTTTCCTGGAGCTTACATAGTTGGAAACATACTTCGTTACCAAGATTTAGAATGGTACGATGCTTTGAAGGATAGCCAACTCAAAGAAGAAGCTTTAAAAAATAAAGCTATCATGGAAGTAATGATTGACAATAATGATGAATCAAGTAATGAGGGCTAGAGAAGATGGGACAACTATGAGATTACCAACCATGATAACGAATATGAGAATGAACATGGAGATGAAAAAATACATGAATTATGTGATGATGTCACCCAAGAGCTGCTGGTTTGGACTATAAGAAGATTCAAGATGATCAAGTATTCATTCGGACAAGACGAAAAGTACGTTGCTGTTAAAGAAGATGAATATGAAGATTTGACGAGTACAAGCGAAGATGCATGCCAAGCATACCAGGAAATCTTTCGCACGATGGACGAAGGATGGATGGTAACAAGAATAGAATAAAAAAAGAGCTGGAAGGAAAAAGTCTAACTTAAAGACTAGCTGAAAAAAAAGTGCTTCCCGAGAGACAACCCGAATTGTTATTTAATTTTATTGAGTCTGTCTTCCCAGACATCAATATGGCGTATCCGTTCCATACCATACGACGTATTGAATGTCTGGACGTTATCAGGCCTTTATTTTTATGCACTTTGAACATTATTGTTAGTTCTGTCAATATGGCATATTCATATACATGATGCGGCTTATTCAATAGGCTGGCTCGTATTTAGATACTTTTTACAGGTTTCTCAATACGGTGTATTCCAGTTTATGGATACGGCGTATTGGTCTCATGTACAGTTTATTTAGTTTATTTAATTAACTGTAGATACCCGAGATAGGATTTTGCATGTTTTTCCTATATTTTGCACATGACCTCGCTGCAAAGAAATCGACGAAGTTGGTGAAGTATCGATCATCTGGAATCCTATGTGTGATTGTAGTCATGCTGGAATACAAACGCATTTACAACTCACATTCTTGCTCATAAACTCAACTTGGAGAATCTACCGAGCAAAATATCAAGGGAGTTTCTCATTCTAATTCTTTTAATTCCTGTTTTAATGTTTTATCTATACAACGAAGACGCTGTATAATTCAAGTGGGGGATGGGAATTAAAATGTATACTTATCCTATTTTTCACACTAAAATGCTTAAATTATGCTCAAATTTAAAAAAATTCAAGCATACTTTTGTGAAATTACTTGTTACATAACCTGCACACAATAACCCTTATTAGATATTGTGAGGATTTAACCTTATCCGTTTCCAAATGATTACCCAAATTCCACAAAAATACGAGTGTGTCGGTGATGTTGTAGACTTTAAAACTTGGCTTGATATATCTATTCGAGACCACAATAATGAGTGCTATGGATTTAGATGGAGTAACTTGTTTAAATTGGTAAATTTCTAGGATTACACCCAAAAAGCCTTTATATGTTATTTTATTAACTAACTACACTGGTTAGTTAAATCCCGTATAAACCCTCTTTTACTCTCATCTTAAGAGTAAGATATCCCTAAAAAACCAATAGAGCCAATCCTTTAGGAATAACACCAACTGTTTGTTTAGTTACACTTTTACACCTTAGCCTAACCTGTTAGATTAAGTCCATTTATCAGTTGCTAGTTGCTTAAAGTGTAAAGTATGTATTTCCCGAGTCTTGTGTCAATTTTCTATCTTTGGTACGGTTGGGAAGAAATTTGCACATTGCAAATCGGAATGTATAAAGTAGTCAAAACTCATGTATTTTTACTACCAACACAATTATTGGTAGGTCCGAAGAATGAAGAATTATCGAAGGAATTATCCTGAGTTATTATGATCATAAAGATGGTGAAATTACACCGAGTTTCATAGTTAGTATATGAAAAAAACAAAAAAAAATTAGAAAAATCACAACAAAAAAGAGGAGGAAAGTTTGAAGATAATCGTTTCGCAAAAGCTTAAACCGAAAGAATTATATCAAGGATCGATTATTCGTTGATACGTCTTATAAAGTCAACGATGTAAGGTTTTGTATAAAGTGGTAGATATCGCCACTTGTCTTGTAAAAGTATGTAAAGTATGGGATGATTGGGAAGTTGACCCTTACGAAAACGCCAACTTAGGTTGTTGTTTTTTATCTATGATCAAGACGTGTGTAAATAGTTGTGTTTTTATCATGGTAACGGTCGGGAAAAAGTGTCTAGCAACTGTACCTTATTTGTTTTGGACATATTTGTTTCGTAATTTTTATTTAATAACAATTTACTTCCCTTTCCTAATCATTAACCTCGGGTTTTACTAGAATAAGTATGTGATCGAACATGCATGTCTATTCCGTCGTTACGGCCATGTATGCATGATTCAGCTGCCTTGTTGGTTTATTACTATTGGTGAAAGTTAGAAGATCCCTACCTTATATCATTCTTCATCCTAACCCTTGGTTAAACTCGAATGAGCATGTGATCGAACACACATGTCTATTCTGTTGTTACGGCCATGTATGTGTGCTTCAACTGCCTTTTTGTATGGTACTTTTGGTAAAAGATTGTAGAATGATCAACCCTAAGCCTTATAATAAAACTCATTTTACCTTTATAAACTTGTTACTCCTTAGCTCTAATGGTGGAGATGTGTATCCTTGCCAAGCCTATGATAGAATACTCGTCACGACCGAGCAATTGAGCAAATTAGTTACATGTTACCACATAGATTAGTTGAGTGATTTGAGTGTTTTCATCTACCTATTTCGTGAGGTGTTTGGTTATGCACTTGTAATAGATCAAATAAATGCTTAAACAGAAAAATCCTTAGGGATACATTTTTATGAACTTCTAAAGGCTACTAAGGACAAGTATGATTCAAGTGGGGGAGATATTTGATGACATAAATAACGTTACTTTTATAGCATCATTTATCCCATGTAAATAACCCATTTAGTTTAGTTATTGCAAAGAATTGTTACTTAATCGTTTGTATTTGAAAATTGCAGTAATTATAGAGTACTTGATGAAAATTAGCAAAAAGGCACGCATTTGAGATTTAAATGAAGACATTTGAAGATTACTGTTCTGACATACAATACGCAGTATCCATCAAGGAAGATACGGCGTATATGTGCATGCACTTCACTAAAGACCAAAAAGGAACAAGATCTAATACGTCGTATCCAGAGAAGACCAATACGACATATTCAAGTTATGGAAATAAAATATTCTAGAATATATCGAATGTGGTCCCTACTCCAAGAAACCCCCGATACGCCGTATTAACCTTAGTCAATACGCCGTATCGACCTTTTTCCAGACCTTATAAATAGAAAATCTAAAAACGGGTTTTCAGTGTGCTAAATAATATTTTCGATACATAAACCATAAAAGTTGATGTTTAGAAGAAAAGAAGAGCATAAGAGGTCTTGCAACGTAATTAATTCTATAGGAAACAACTTGTAATCTCCTATACTCTTATAATCGTTCAATTTTTGGTATCATTCATTAACTCGGTTAGTTTACCTTGGCTAAATTATTACTTTTGTATTGATTATGACGTTTGAAGGCTAATACCTTCAGGTATTAGCCATTATTATGAAGATCTGAATGTTTGGTTTGTTTATCTCGATTGATTAATTTATCGTTGATTGCTTGTTTATGTTTATCAGTTTATACTTGTTTACGTGCTTTTGTATGCGACCTATCATTCAACTGGATCTAGTGATACAGACCAAGTAATCTAGATGCCGGGATGGCTCTCCATATAGTGATTTATACATCTAGACCAATAGGATCACGAATAATAACCTATCTTTGCCTTTAGATTGCGAGCTTAGTTGGACTGGCAGGTGACCCTTGGGATCAACGAGTACGTTCTCAATTAATTGGTAAAGACTTGGTTAGTGGACTACTAGTGTATAAATTGCCTTTAAGCAGTAAGTAGGCAAAGTCTCTATGAGCTAGAGTTTAACAAGATCACCATTGCTTTAATCCTTAAGATAGATTATAATCAACAAATAAGGATGCTTTATGCGGATATGTTTAATTGTGACATAATTCTTCATATCTAGTTCTTGGGTAGAAATACCGCCTAAGTCTTAAGAATGATATGTCGCCTCGAGATAAGTAATCATTGCACTAAATAAACATACCAACGTTCTAATTAGATTAATAATGGTTAATACAGTTTTCTTATATTTGGCTAGATCGCTCTTTTATCTTCTGTCAATTTGCTTGCGTGTGTTTTAGTGTTTTAAGTTAATTTTAGTCACCATAAAACCCGTGCCAGTCTCTCAGGCTGAAAACCCTCTTATCCGTTAGATTTAGGATTAACATAGGTTTAACATAGAATAGAATTAACTTAGTTTAGATAACCAAAATATTAATAAATTGAAAGATTGTTTCTCGCTCTTAGTGATCGACACCCTACTTACTACGAAACTCCCATCGACCTGGTACATTGCCCGTTAAAGTGTTGTTTTTGGTAAAGTCGGCAAAATATAAATTTAAAACTTGAAACATAAATTACAACCACACAACGACACATCAAGAGTCTTGTTCAGAAACTTCGTTCCTTTGTCAGTTCTTGTTGTCCTTACTTGAGCTTGAAGTCCTCTTTGAAACATTCTGAGGAAATTGATGAGAACCTTCGGTGTTTCATCCTTGGACCTCAGAAAATGAGTCCATGTGTATCTAGAGTAATCATCAACAATCACAAGGATGTATTTATTCTCATTGATACTCTCTACTCGCATGAGACCACATAAGTCCATGTGAAGAAGATATAACCGTCCTTTTGAGATTGGGGTTGTTTTTTACTTGAAATTGCTTCTTTTCGCTTTTCCCAGCTCACAATAAGAACAAAGGTAGTCTTGGATGAATTTCAATTGAGGGAGGCCATTCACAATATTTTTCTTTGAAAGCAAGTTAATGGTGTCGAAGTTCAAGTGTGAGAGACGATGATGCCATAACCATGCTTGACTTGATGAAGCTTTGGCCATGAAGCATATTGGAGTAGCATAAGATGATTTATGTAATTCAATTGTATAGAGGTCAGGGCTACGACTATCCGTAAGTAAAATGTTTCCTTAGAGATCTCTAATTAATCATGTTGACTTTCTAAATGCTACTTCGAAATCCACATCGCAAAATTGACCAACTGAGAAAAGATTGTGATCGAGCCCTTTGACGTAATAAACCCGATTGATTATGACGTTTATGTGAACCAAATCTCCATATCTTAGAATAGGTGTACACTAATTATTGTTGAACCGCACCGTACCTAGAAATTCTCGATGAAGTTAATTAGAAGTTTTAGATTTCTGGTCATGTGCTTTGAGCACCCAGAGTCGAAGATGAACATGATGATTTCTATTAGCTATAAAGGAATTTAAAGACAATGTAGAGTTGGACAAATTAGATTCCTTATCATTTTTGGGTTTCTAGATATTAGTTAACCTAGATGCATTATCTAAATTCAAGCTAACACTCGTTTTCAAATTTTCAACGTTTAACTTAGGTACCCATTTATATCCTGGTGGAGTAAGTTTTGTATACCACAATTTACATGTCTGACTAACATTCTCATATAGAATCCTGAATCTACTTCTAGCTTTCTAAATAGTGGAGTCTGAAGCAACTATTTTTTTATGGGGTGTTGCAACAGAATGGTTCATGATTCTTTTGGGTTCACTAGCTCCAATATGCACTACTAAAGGATTCTTAGTTCTAGCATTCACGTCATTGATATAAGAAAGAACACAAGCATCATGATTTTCATTTAGAACACATTTGCCATAAGTTGCACATACAAAGTTAACATTCGAAGTCGAAGATTTCAAACTGTCATTACACGCAGTTACAGACTTAGTATTATTGGAAAACTTAAAAACCCTATGGTGTTCTTCTACATGCATCAACTTATTCTTCACATCACTATTGTTTGGCATGGCCTAATCTTTCATTCCAGTTCTCTTAAGTTGTGGTCTGCTAACACTAGTAGTGTGATTTACTCCTGTAGAAATAGACACGCATTGGTTAGTTCTCCTACTGTCTTGAGGTATCTGAGGTGTTCTAGTTTGTGTTGGCCTAACGTCTAACTTAAACATTCCTGGTGCTAACACATTTGTGTTCTTTTCAACTTGAATTTATTTTTCTTTTTCAGGCAAAATCTGTAGAGTGGTTGGTTTTGATAAATCATGTTTCTCATTAGTCTTGGGAACCGTCCTTGACCTTGGTTTAGAAAAATCTTTTCTTTCAAGTGAGTATGCTAATTGAGCCGGTTTACCAAAAACTAATGGTTTTTGAAATTTAAACGCATTTGGTTGACGAACAATTGATGGTTTTTCAAACTTAGATTTTTTACAGACTTTCCTTTTAACTCATTCGTTTACTTATTTTAGTGATTGCAATTGTCTTGTATTGCAACTGAGCTTTCAAATACTTTATTTGAAGCGTTATACGGTTGAGTTTAAAAATGAGGGAATCATTTCGATCTTTCCAAACTTTTTTATTATTCCCTGATGTAAAAGATTGATTTCCCCAAGAGTTTTCAAAAACATTCTTTTCCTTTTCATTTTTCAAAGCAAGTTCAATTTTATAAAATATTTTTCTGAATTTTGTGTTTGTCTCATGGAAAGCTCATTCTCAAGACATTTGCATTTATCTTTTTCTTCTCCTAATTCACATACTATGCCCACAAATAGATCAACATCATAAGAATGAAGAATGACACACATATGATCATTATAATAACATTTCACCAAAAGTCGATTATTTTCATTTAAAACTGTGTTCTTTGAAGTTCTAGTTGAGACTGAAGAGATTCAACTTCTTTTACAAGAGAATTAAAATGTATTAGATCTTTAACCATTTCCTCTTTAAGCGTTTGTTTAAAAGTTGCCACATTTTTCGAAGTACGAGCAACAGTTGGAGCAAGCTTAAGTTCTACAACACGTTTCACAGCATGATGATCAGGAACAATCCAAGTGTCTGCTTGAATAACTTGTAAGCAAGTAGACATTGCCTTGTTTAGTTCATCAATATTTGATTAATGAAAGAAAATAGTTGAACAATTTTATCGACTTTGTTAGGTTTAATAGTTTCATCTAAATATTTTTCTAACATGGTTGTTTGTATCATGAAAATCATGTTTGAGTTTATTGCTTTTGCAGGTGTATCACTCATTCTCAAATCATTTGAAAAATAGATTTGTTCAGCTGACTTCTTCTGTAGTGGCACAAACGTTTTGTAAAGAGTATTTACTGGTGTGTAATCAAATGGTTTGACTATTTCATTTAATTTAGATCGACTTTCAATGGCAAGATGAATTTTTTTGTCTGAGTCACGAGCAAACTTATGCTCAAGAGCATTCTTTTTACAAGTAAGATCATAAAGACATGGTTTTACACTTTGAGCTCTCTTGAGGTACTGAGGTTTCGTAAAACTCGATGTGCATTTTGAATTAAGTATGTGCGTTGTTTGAATTGACTGATTAGTTTTATAAATAATATTGTTCATGATTTTTTCAATATCATTATCTTCTCGTTGTTTGTAAAACTATTTCAGTTCCTTTTTTCATATGAAAGTGTAGAAATAGTGCTTTAATGTGAAGAAAATTGTTTTTCCATTTTTGAAAGCTTTTGTTTAAAGTCTTGTACTTTTAGTTCATATGCATCAAGTGCCTTTTCTTAAATGATTTTATGTTCCTCAAGTAAACTGTAAGCTTTTACACACTTAAATTTAGCATCTTGCACACATTTCATATATTTGTACCTCTCAAGCTCTTTTCCTAAGGACATGTTTGTGGAAAACTAGAAGAGTGGGGGTGAATAGTTTTACCAATTCAAATTTATGTTTCCAAATTATATAGATCGAGTTTATGTAAAAATTATTGATATTGATTTGGATTTTAATCTACGCACTCAAATAAATAATAAAGGCAAATAAAATAAAGATAAAGTAGGAAGAGATAGAACCGTGACACAAGTATTTATAGTGGTTTGGCTACAACGACACCTTTTTTGCCCTACTCCACTCCCCGAGTACCCAACTCGAGAGTTCATAAACACTAGTCCACAATCTCCTTGTCCGGTGGAGAATCCTCGCAACGTCGCTTACACTTTATCTGGTACAAAGCTAAATACCGGGTTCTAACAAAGGTAGAACCAACATTGCGTTGCTTACACTTTTTCTGGTACAAAGCTAAATACCGAGTTCTAACAAAGGTAGAACCAACCAAATACAATCAACACTTTACAAGGATGAAGTATGCGATTATAATGAGTAAATGATGTACAAGAATAAAAAAGATGATCTTGATATGATGATGGAGACTAGCAAAAAGGAGACTTGAGCTTGATCATCTCGTATGCAATTTCGACAATTTCTTCTTCTAGTAAGAGAATCACCTAAAAATGAAATATGAAACTAAACTAGATCTGAGATCAAAGGTTAGAGAGAGATATGCGAATGTTAGAGAGATGCAAGAGAAAGGGGTGAAGAAAACATGAGATATGGCTTGCTATTTATAGGCAAAATTTGGCACTGTTCACCCGGATCCCTTCCAAAAGGGGTCCAGCCAGTGTTAGGCAAGGGATCCAGGCATCTAGTAGTGCAAATCTGGATTTTGGATATCAAATCTCCCAAAATCTTGTGTAATCTTCTAAGATCTTGTGTGGTCTTCCAAGATTTAGTTTAGATATGAAAAGTTTATCTTGATGTCATGCATGATGTAAAATGTAATTTTAATTTCCATAATTTCTAAAAATAAATGTGCAAGTAACTTGTAGTTTTGTATAATATGTAGTTTTGTAAACAATATTTCTTATGCACAAAACCTTGAGTTTAAAATGTAAGTAGTTTGATGGATGATGGGTGTAATAAGTTAGAAAACTATTGGTTTAAAACTTATGTACTTTATTTTCTACTTATAATGATTTTATGATTGTTATCGACAAAACATAAAAATATCGTAAAATATAAATAAACATTTTTACGGCTTATTTGTATTAACAATATCTCCCTTTTTGTTGATGACAAAACATAAAATTATTGAAAGTAAAGTTTAAAATTGGAGTTTTTACTTCCTTCACCCCTTTTTTGTCGAAACAAAAAGAGTGTTGAAGAAAAAAACTAACAAAGTATGCAATGTGTATAGATAAATATAAACCGATTCGTAATGAATCAAATGCAATGTAAGCAATATGTATGTAAATCGATCTGAAATGAATCGAATGTCATGCTCCCCCTTGACGGAAGCTCCCCCTTAATGAGCATGTCAAGGAATCCAAATGGATTTGAGTGCTACAAAAAATGTTAGTGATAAAAAACAAGAGTATAAGCTCCCCTTGCTTTGAAAGTACCTACAAATAAATACATTAAAATGAAAGTATTTTTGAAGTCATTGTTTGTCCATATCAACCGGATCCCTTTTAAAAGGGATTCGCCCTTCTTTACAGAATGGATCCGGCTACCTGAAAACAAAATATCATAACTTGATATTTTGTCGAAGTAGGTTAGCACACATATGATCTAAGAGATAATGAGATATAATAGTAACTAAGATGCATAAGGAAAAGGCATAAGACAAGTAAGACATGTACGACAATCCTTGTAATAAAATTGAACAACCAAATGAGTGACTTTTTGTAACATTACAATTGGGTAAAAATAAGAACAAGGATTTGTTCTTTTAACCTAAAAACTAAAAAGAAGAAAAGAAAAAAACATGATATATGTCTTATAATCTTTACCAAATATTCTAAGGACAAGAACGAATCTCATCTCGTCACGTAACTCGTGAACAATAACTTGTATGCATTGGTAATGCTCACAAAATGTTTCATAAGGAAGAGGTGCTAAAATGATGTTAGACCACATTGGTTGAGAGAGTAGCGAAAGATGTGAAGGAAGTGGTGGTAGTAGAGGTTCCATGTCCATGATATCGAGAATTGGTGGTGGTTGGTTTGCAATACGTTCGATGGATTCGAACGTGGGTTGAGGAGGAGGTGGATTGGTGGTCCTTAGAGGGAGATCATCTACAGAGTCAAAGAGATGATGAGGAGATGTTGGAGGTGTTGAGAATATGAGCTCAATGGGTTCTAGGTTGATTGTTAAAGGCGATGATTTCTTGGATGCTTGAGTAGGAGCCGACGGTAGCGTGGTTAGTGGTGGTGTTGTCTTTAGGGTTGTGAGAATGTAGGTTGGAGAGAATCCTGGTGGTGCTAAAGGTTTTGTTGGTGGAGAGTCCAAGGGTGTAGATGGTAGGGCGACATGGTAATCACTTGGAGGTGAGAATCTTTGAAAGGGAGGTAAGTTATTTGGTGATTTTGGATTAACTAGGCAACAAGGTTTTACACTTATTCTAGCAGTTCTTCTAAGAGTCTTGTTTGTTTTCGTCTCGCAAGATGTTATAGGCATTTTGATACTCAAAGTTTGGCTATATCAGTGGAACTGTAGTATTAGAAGCGTCTCGTGGATAGGAATTATATGACTAGCACAAAAAGCCTACCACTAAAAAATTACACCCCCAAAATGTGAGGTTCGCCCCTAGATCTTTAGGAATAAAAGCATTCATTTTTAATGCTTATGAGAGTGTACCAGTAGTATCATAGATTCTAGAACTTGCTTTAGCAATTCATCCCAAGACTGTTAGTGAGATCGCATTCATGTGATTAGGATTTGGTAAATGAAAAAAGGCATTAGGATAACCTTTGTTTTTAGCTTTCGTTTGTTATGGTTATGATGATCTCACCAGTCATATAACTACCCCCCACACCATTGCTATGCACTCATTTTTAGTGCAAGATACCTCTAGTACACTCTTCTGAGCTTATCCTTTTCGAGGTTCTCATGATTTTCAAGTGGATTCTGGATTATCAATGAAGAGCATTGTATACACCCCACCAAAATTATTACACCCAAATCGCCTTAGACTTCCTTGTATGTACTCATTTTTAGTACATTATTGTTATCATAATTTTTTTAACCCTGGTTAAGTGTTTACTTGATTACATGGTTGCTAAGTCGAGTCTATTGTTAGTGTATATAGTTTTGGAACGATTGGGATTCATGGTAGTTTTTATTATATGGAGAAATGGGGAAGAAAGTCAAACTATTACCCCCATATTTGTCTAATATACTCCATGTTTATTGATCCTTCTAATTCGGGTCATTAGTTAGTTTATTATTGAATTATTATAAAACTCAAGTGTAGAGGTGCTGTTATAAACCCCAAAGTCATGTACATTTATTTATTTTCAACAGATGGCAGGGCAAAAGTGTATATTAAAAAAGGGAAAAAATATGTTAGATAATACGGGCTGCCATCTTGCCTATGTTTATGTCAAGAAAGAGTCAAGAAAATAAATAGAAAGAGTTTGATGCATATTTATGTATATTTGTCCTAGTTTTGTCAAGTTTTGGCTTAGCAACGCCTTTAACATGTATTCGTGTAGATAATTAGCTTGCCACAAGTCAAAATTCCTCCATATCCCCAACCGTGTTTCCTTTACCCTACACCTAACGTTACAACCCTTTGAAAAACCTCTTTGATAGTAATTCCTAGGTGCTTACGCCAAAGTGGTGGATGTTTTGATCCTTTATCAAGCTTATGGTAATCTATATACTATGATATGTAGTGAGTTTTTATTTTTCCCGTTTCTATAAATGTTCTAATTCACTATTACACCTAGAGAAAGAGAGAATCCAAACACTTATGTGAGGTGATAGTAAATAATTTCCGTGCTTTTAATTACGAGGTTAATCGGGTTGTGACATAAACTATCTTTATCGAGTAGGTTAAATGCCCATAACTTTGCTATTTACTAGGTAGAAAAGCCCATTTGCTTGAGGACAAGCAAATCCCAAGTGTATGGGTATTTGATGAGGTGTTATTTTATATATTTTTTCGGGGTTATTTAACCCTCAAAATCACGCAAATATCCCCAAATATTGTACTTAATTGTTTCTTTTTGATGTTTTAGCATTTGAGAAGCATTTGGAGGAAAAACACGTTACTTGGGCTCGATTCGAATTGAAATTGGACGAAGACACAACACTTGGCTTATTAGTGCGTAGAGACGACGTCAGAATTTGATGCGACGCCGTCAAAAGTAAAGGGCGACGACGTCACCACGACTTGTGACGTCGTTGCAGTAACCGACTTAAAGAAGCCTTTAGAAGATTCGGCGGGCTGACGGCGTCAGGATTTATAGCGACGTCGTCAGACCCTATTTTCTATATATACAAACCCTATTTTTCATATTTTAGTGTGGAAAAACGTAGAGTATCGTGGGGATAACTTGTAGAAGCCATTGTTGGTCGATTTTTAAGTGTTTTTAACCCCTTAACACTCATTGTAACTCTATGTTTAATTGAAGTGAAGTTTCTTAACCCTTTTAATCATTCAATATGTATATGTGTTGTTTGATTAATTGTTCTTCGCTTTCAATTAACATGATCGGCTAAATTTAATTGTGTTTACTTATGATTGCATGAAACCTAGTTGTTAGATCTTTTATTATTGCTTCTTGTTGATGGTGTGCGCGTTAGGCTTTAGAAAACTAGCTATTTGATATCATAGCATAGACGTCTAGGGAAACGCGGCTAGGTTAGAGGATACCAGTCGTTAGATCTTCATATCTAGATCACCTTTGGGTTGATTCCGAGTTAAGTATTTGAATAAGGGAACACATTACATTAATGAGGGTGGCGGGAAATAAAATTAGAGAAGACAACTAGGGAGTAGTGCATGATTAGGTAAACACGTTTGTTTAACCATACGAGTTTTTCCATCACTTTTACTTTTCTGTATAATTAGGAGTAGTTTAATTTAGTAGTTTAATCAAACCCCTTCTTAAAACCCGAGATTTACTTGCTTTTTAAAAGATACAAAAATAATCTTCCTTCAACCCTTAGGCCTTAGTAAACCTACAATTTGAGCCTACCCAAACTATTCTCCTAGAGAACGATAATAATCCCCCGAGTCTTGCCTATACTACACTACAACGATCAGGTACACTGCCTAAGAGGGTTGTGAAACTTTTGTGGTGCAACCCGCCACATTATTTCTTAATTTTCTTTTCCCTCAGAGTCTCTTCTTCATCACTGGCGACTTCATGTCTTGACTCGGGAGGTGGTGTAGGAGCTCTAGCAATCTCTTTTCCTTTAATTCGGGTAGCAGCTTGTGATCCGGTTGATGACATTAGAAGATTGTAATTAGGTTTTGACTGAGGATAGTAAACTGATTGTTGTTGACTAGTCGTAACAAGTGTAAGTGGATTGGCATTCCTTGCTAATCTTTCAGCTCAAATTTCATTCACTTCATTCTGATGTTTCTTGAGGATGTCAAAGAGTTTGTGGTATGAGACAGTCTGTAGATCTTATCCTTGCTTGACAATTGTTACAAATCTTTGCCATTCTGGTTGAAGTTGAAGTAGAAACTGAACATTCACTTGATGAGGTGTAATTATACATTTATTCTTGACTAGCTCATTCATCAATTTATAAAACCTTGAGTAGTACGATTCAAGTGATTCCCCATCCCTTGATGTGAATTTACCAAATGCCAGAACAAATTAGTTTCCACATCCTGCTTGTTGATGTTCTCACCCTGCATTAAACGTTTATATGTTTTCCACTTCTCTTTTACATTGGCACAAGCATCCACTATTGAGTATATATCATTATCAATTCCAGTAAGTATGATGTGAATTGCTTATGCTTCAGCATCAATGAACTTCTTTTTCTCTTCACTCATAGATGAATATGTTTCTAGTCCGTATCTTTTATCTTGAGCTGCTGAAGTCTATGTTGCTTCTGTAGCAGGATGAGTAACCATCTTAAATTCATATGGGCCTTCATCAACACAACATTTGATTAGATCATGATTTGGTCTTGTAGCAATGTATCATCTGATTCGGGATTTCCACTGAACGTAACTACCAGCAACAAGCATTGGTGCAGGATCTTTGCCACCAGCTTCCATGATTGCATTATGTAGAGCACTTGTATACATTTTGTTGTTGAGTGTGAAAGGATTATGGATCTTAAGAAGATAAATTTTTTTAGGAAATTAGGTTTCAAAAACTAGGGATTTCTAGTTTCAGTTGGAGTACTTTCGGTCAAATCTAGTTTAGGACGACCACTTTCAGTCAAGTACTTTCGGTTGCAAGTTTTGGTTTGGTCCAAGAGTTTCGGTTCGGTCAAACTTTTCGTTAAGAGGGTTTCGGTTGAAAGTTACTTTCGGAGATGACAGTTTCGGTTTGATTTTTTGTTGCAACTTTTGGTTCGGTTCATAGTTTCGGTTCGGTTATGAGGGTTTTGGTTGTAGTATGCCAAGTTTCGGTTGGAATTGCTATTCGAACACGAAAAGAAAAACGTTTCCAAAATCACTTTTAGCCCGTTTCAATCCAAGAAACTTGTGTAGTATTCTAGTAGACTCACTAAACTACCATAAAAATGTTAACTGTATGAACTATGCACACAAAAAATCAAGTTATTAAGCTTGTTTTTGACCTTGAAAGTTACAAAAAGAACTGTTTTATAAACAAAAAAATGATTTTGATGCTTGTTTTGTTGTTTTGTTTGTAGAAATATGTTAATAAGCCTCAAAGGTATAAGCTTTAAGGTTTATAACATGTAAAAATGTCATTTTTACAAGGAAAACCTACGATCAAAACACCCCTTTATACGAACCAAACACCCCTTTTAACAACAAAAAATGTGTATAACTCAACCAAACACAACTAAATCTACCTCGGGCGATTAATACCACTTGTTATCCTATATAATAATCCATTTCACAACATAACCTAGAGATAGAAAGTGTAGAAAGAGAGAGATGAGGCGTGAGAGAGAAGGAGAGAAAGAAGAAAAGATGGTGGATTCACTATGTGAGAAATATAATGAACCAACACCCTCCTAACAAGCTAGGAGGGTTGTATTTATAGTTTTGCTTAACCTAAGACGCCTAGGTTAGCTTGTTGGGCCAGACTTAGCTTCTGAATTAGGCTCAAGGCCCTAAACATGGACAATATTAGATTAAAGTCCAAGCCCGAGTTTCCGACTAGTCTATTTCCTACATTACAAAGTCCCTATTACTTAAGACCGACACTTACACTAATCACCATTACATTATATGTTACTTTGATAATTCTAAGGCTAACACAGTGACTGTCCATTTTATAACTCATCAATACGCAACTCCTAAGTTAATCTTCTAAAATATAGATACAATACCTTCATTGTATCCTAATACCTACCTAACAAAACCTTCTAGTTCAATTCTCAAGGCAATATATTCTATGTAAAAAATTGCTTTTAATATTAATGCTTCCAAGCCCAAACATCACACCAAAAATGAGTATCCAGTGCCATCCCCCACATTGCTTTTTTGCGATAAGAGAACAAATGTACCCGCTTTTTTCTTTAAGCTGTTTTGTAATACTCAATAAAAAGCTGAACCAAATAGATGATGCAAATGCAAAGAGGTGAGAGAGCTAAGGCTCCCTTGGACGTGGTAACCATGAATCGCCTTCACATTCTTATGACGCGCACGCAAAGTTCTTTGCCTTTTTAAGTTTTAAAATTGCCAGAAACCACTTGAATAAAGAGCTCTATTAAAGACAAATAAACAACAAACATGCAGCAAGACCACCCTTATTCTTGCATGCAAAAATTTTGTCTCCAACTAAATATAGGGGTGGTGTAAACATGAAGATAAAAAAAAAAATAAAAAAAAACCAATACATCTATTTTTACCTCATAGTCCTCTACTCTTTTTGAAAAAGTAACTAACGTAAAAGGTATCATAGTTTCAAACGTCAAAATAGAATCTAACCATATAAAGAACAGGTAAAAAGATGTGGAATCGACCTCCCCACTATCTATAGTAGAATATTAATCTTCCACGTTATGAACTAGTTTTAAACCTTACCATTTGAAAAGGCGAGCAACCATTACCTTGTCCACCACTGACCTTCCCTTATCTAATTCTGACATATGGACATCCCACCAACACCAGCCCCTAAATACTTGAAGGCGTTTTAAACAGTGTTCACAACCAATCAAACTTTCAACGCTCCTTACTCTCGTCAAACTCGACACCAATCACTCAGACTACTACACGTTGCTAGTTAATTTCATTCAGGAAGCCAAAAAGAAACATTGAATAAACGAACAATAATCTAACTATGATTTTTTTAAAAGATTAGTATCACCTCAAACCCTCTCCCCCCATCTTAAAGTTTGTTTATAAGATTAAAGAGTAAAAAATATAGCTTTTTGAAACAGGTTTTATATCATCTTTTTAGTTGTAAGGTTTTCTGACAATCACATCAACCATAAATGTGTCACCCATTTTTTATTTTCATAAACCACACAATATGAAAAATGATAAAAATGATAAAAAGATGTGTGTATTATATGGTGATGATTGTGATACATAAAATGAAGGTTATTAAATTTTTATATTAATTGATTTTACTTTTGTAAAAGGTTCTAAAACATTAAACCTTTAAATATAAACATTTGAAAATAGTTGTTATGGTTATTAAAAACATAATATTAATGGTAAGAGTTAAATGGAATCTATGAAAATGTTGCAATATAAAGAGAATATATGGCCATTAAGTTAAAAAGTGTTCTAAGCACATAGGGTATTTTTTTAATTCTCATTGTAAGAGTTTTTAAACCAAAATATTTTCTATTTATATTTAATATAATTTTTTGAGTTATTCATTTAAATGGTCCATGTAGTTTGTCGAGTATTACGGATTTAGTCCTTGAACTTCTTTTTGCAGATCCTCTCTTTGTAGTTTTGACTAGTTACGGGTTTGGTCCTTTTATCACCAAATCTGTTAAGTTGATCGTGAAGTGCTGGTTTAAATTATTGAAATGACATAAATACCCTCATTTGTTTTTATTAATTTTTTTTTGAACGACGACTTTATTAGAACCACTAGCAAGGAGCTAGAAAATTACAAAGGAATCATTTGTTTTTATTAAATGATCCATGTGGTTTGTTGGGTATCACGTATTTAGTCCATGTGTTATATACTTTTATTTTTTTATTTTTTTATTTTATTATTTGTTTTTATTTTTATATAATTTATTTATTTTATTTTATTTTATTATTATTATTATTATTATTATTATTATTATTTTTCCCATAATATTTATCTTCGTAAACTACAAATTTTCATCTTCTTAATGTAAACATACCAACACAACTCACACATACATGCACACGCGCGTGAGAGTGCGCACACGTACACACTTAACTTATCTCAAGCCTCTTCCAAACACCCCAAACCATCTTGAGATCGGTTTTTTAGGTTTGGGTGTTTGAATGAGGTTTTTTAAAGAAAACAAAATGAAGTTTGAAGGCGATCGGATTATATATGGCCACCGTCAAATACAAATACTTACAAACACATAAACACATAATCTGGCCATCATCAAATTTCATTTTGTATTCTTAAAAAAATCTCATTCAAACACCTCAAAACTTAAAAAAAATCCTATCTCAAGATGGTTTAGGGTGTTTGGAAAAGGTTTAAGATAAGTTATGCGTGCGTCTGCATTTGCGCGAATGTGTGTGAGCTATGTTGGTATAATAATAATGATAACTTAATAAATAAAATTAAAATAATATAAAATAAAACAATTATAAAATAGTAATACTAAACTAATAAAAAGAAAAAAAGTTTAAAAATTAAAATAAAAAATAAAAAATAAAAGCAGATAACGCATGGACTAAATACGTGTGATACGACCCGGTTTGGGTTGTATCGGGGATAGGGCACCACTTTTAGCGTGTGCTTGCTCCGTAATAATATAAAGAAGAAGAAGAGATAGATTTGCACCACTTTTAGCGTGTGCGAGCTCCTTAAGAAAGAAGAGAGAAGAAGACTAGAATTGTTCTTTAACTTGATTGATTAATAAACTAAAAAGTACAAGAGTATTTATAAGATAAAAGTAGGGTAAAACCCTAATAGCTAAATGGGCCATGGGCTTAAGCCCATGCGTATCATTCCTCACCCCTTCAAAACCACATTGCCCTCAAGGTGATGTTTTGAAAAGCACTCTTGATTGACTTTCCTAAAAAAACATGAAGACATTCCTAAACACATATCCTAGACAATAGATAAGTATGATGGTTATCCCAACGCATCACGAACCGCCTTCTGCTGCCGCGACGAATAACCTTTTTCCTTTTCCGCCTTCCGCTACCTTGGGCATAACAATTCACTCTTTTCCTTCTTCCAACTTTCGCTGCCCAGGGCGTAATATTCCCCACTCCTTCAAAATTCACATTGTCCTCAAGGTGATACGGAGAGTATGTCAAATGAGAGTTCCCACATTTAGGTAACTTTGTTGCACTAAGTACCTTTTCCATACTTCCCTTATCTTCGAAAAATTCGGCAAACTTGTCACGAACATGCATACCTTCAACGTTACTCTCATCAATATCGAAAACATCTTCTATCACGCTACTAACCTCATCAACGGGCCCTGTAAAGACCACTTCAAGCATTACAACATTTAAGGCTCTCACATATTTAACCCCATTTTCCTGGATCTTAAAATTGGGGTCTTCAGTTCGCAAAAATAGAAGGGTATCTTCGCTAGCATCTAAAGGCCCTTTAACCATAGGCGAAGCTTCGTCACTTGGCAATGATAAAGTGGTGTCTACTTTCTCTTTAATATTCTGCTCTTTCTCTGCAATTGCCTCAAAACGGGCCTCTGTTTCTTCCACCTTGTTCGACTTATGGAAAGTTGTTTCCTCAAGATGTTGAACTTGTGCTTCCGCTATGCGGGCTAATACAAAAGCCTCACCTAAAGTGGTGGGGTTTGACCATAAAAGTGCACGTATTAGTGCTGGTTTAAGTCCAAAGGTATAAATCGATGCAAGTAAAGATTCAGACCCTGTTACTCGACTTACAAGGATCTCAAACTCTTTCTGGTATTCGGCCACCGTACCCCTTTGCAAGAGCCTAGATAGTGCATATTCCGCGTCCGGATCGTTGTCGTTCGATGCCATGATCAATAACTCGAAGAACAAATTTTTTATTTTTTTCCTTGATGAACAGTACCGCCGGTGAACAGTTTTTTTTTATCCTTAGATCGGAAGCCCTCAACGAGGACTCTCAATGAAAGCACCAATTGATACGACCCGATTTGGGTTGTATCGGGATAGGGCACCACTTTTAGCGTGTGGTTGTTCCGTAAGAATATAAAGAAGAAGAAGAGATAGATTTGCACCACTTTTAGCGTGTGCGGGCTCCTTAAGAAAGAAAAGAGAAGAAGACTATAATTGTTCTTTAACTTGATTGATTAATAAACTAAAAAGTACAAGAGTATTTATAAGACAAAAGTAGGGTAAAACCCTAATAGCTAAATGGGCCATGGGCTCAAGCCCAGGCGTATCAACGTGATATTTAGCAAACCACTTGGAGCATTTAATAAAACATATTAGGTGTTTATGCCATTTCAACCATTTAAGCCACCACTTTACGTTTAACTTAACGGATTTAATGGTCGACGGACTAAACCCGTAACGCGTCAAAACTACAAAAAGAGAATCCACAATAAAAAAAAGTTCAAGGACTAAATCCGTGATACTCACCAAACCACAAAGACTATTTAACTAATAAAATCTTTTTTTACTTTAAAAAATAATAATATTTCATTTTGACTTTTTCTTTTAAATTTTCAACTACCTATCAAAGTATCAAGAGTTCATTATTGACCACTTGTCTTCTTTAAAATCTTAGAGCAAAACAAAAAATTATTGGTGCCCCTATCAACCACTTATCCGCTCTACTAAAACCCAAATTTCAAGGACCACATAGTATTTGCCCAAAACTATTGGTATCATCTGCCTCATAAAATAAGTATATGTTTTGTACTTTCAGTGTCTTTTTGTCTCTTTATTTACATTAATTACATCACAATGTTTTATCAGTTTTTGTTTCGTATTTTTTGACAGTTTAATACTTTTGACTTGTTAAACTTTGTAATTTTTGTTTCGTCCTTTCCGTTTTACAGTTTTGTAACATAAACAAAATTATAAAAATAAAATTAAAATTAAAAAAAAAAAAAAAAAACCGAAATATCAAAGGTTACAAATTACTTTTTAAGGGGGTGTCTTTATAACCTACCACTTACCGAAAAGTTAGAAACAATTTTTGATACTATTTTTCCATTATGCAAATAGATACGGAGTATACAAAATGTAATGTTCGAAATGTTAATTGAGTCCAATGACTCTCTCCAACCTAAGATGTTGATCATGACTTCATGAGCATTATTGGTGGTGAGAACATTTTGACCTTTTGTGCACGCATCCTTATACTCTACTTTGATTCCTATTTACAGTAAACATGATATGAATATTAAGCGTTTCAAAGAATATTCATAAGATATATTAGTGGCATTGGTGTGTAAGTAATATAATTTTGAGCACAATTGGTGTGATAAAAATATACCTAGGTTAATCATGTTTCTTTTAACGTCTGGTTGTTAGGTTAGTTGTGAAAAAGGTTAACAATCGGTAACCCGAACCCACTCACAATCAGTGACGGAACCAGAAAAATGACACGTGGGGGGCAATTTTTTTTTTTGACAATAACAACAAAATGTGGAATAAAAACTGTTATCGAAATGATAAATCGAGTATTATTATTTAGAGATGAAAGATTTATAAGGTTTTAAAGTGTTAAATGTTATGTTTTAGTATATGAGTGGGGGGCAATTTGAGATTTTAGCGAGGGCACTGTAGAAAAAAGGTCAAAATTAAAAAAAAATTACACTACATTCTTAAATTTTTCGACGAGCATGGGGGGCACTTGCCCCCCCATTTTCATACTCTACATCCGTCCCTGCTCACAATCAAATGCTTTTTTCATAATATGAGAGATATACTCATATACATGACTCATTCAGCGGTTGTGGCTGTGACGGCCAAATTGAGCTCTTAATTTTGTGCTTATTATGTGCAAATATGCTTCACCCAACTGTACGCGCCATTGAGAACTTCAAGTTGTTTTTTTCACAACTTAGTGTTGAGATTCTTTGTTTGTCGAGTCCCGAATATATGTCATTCTTTGAGCTCGGATTAAGGTTCGATCAATACGTTAAATCGAGTTGACACGTGTAGCAAAAAGGACGGTCCATGTACCCATCTGTCATTCTAGCTAGTTTAGAGTTTCAATTGGTTAATCATTTCAAAATGTTGACATTGCCTATTTTAATCGTTGACATTATACAACAGTAAATCTTATGATTACATTCTTATGAACAGTAACCAACAAAACTAGTTTTCTATGACAAAACGGTAGGTGAAAAAAGCTGAAAATATTTGCAATTCACGTGTCACTTCACTAAAGCCTTTTTTTTTGAAAGGCTCACAAAAGCCTTGTATGTCACTTCATGAAGTGTTTGCTGTGTAGAAATACATATCTTGGTAGTTTTCTATGATGTAATTTATATCAATTACATTAAACTGATGCAATATTATGAAATTGTCTTATTATATTCTTATTAATGTTTCAATTAGGTTAATATCTATTACTAGCTTTTCAAATAGTTAGAGTACAAAACGTGCGCTAAAAAATGGGAATGATTTAGTTACAAATGTGTACATTAATTATAAAACCTTTCAAGACTAGCATGTTACAACAAATATGTTCATGACTTATGATAATACACATCAAAATATTAATAATGTACACGCACATATGAGTGTATTGTAAATTATACAAATTAAATTAATATTTGTTGATTGTACATACACGTACATATCTTTTATTGCATGATGATATGTTTCCCAAATAATTGGAGGCGAATGATTTATATTTATCATTAATATTAAAAATATTTTTAATGATATATAATTATATATAATATTTAAATAACAATAATACATTATGATGATAATGTGCAATGATTCAAGGACAATTCTAAAAGATTTTTAGTACCCTAAGAAAAGGGTAACCTGAGAATGAATGAAGGCCTCACAATATGGAGGGTATGCAATAGTCAGAAATTCATGGCTTACGTACCTTTCCACCTCCATCTCTATTAATCTTCGATCACTACTAACCCTACTAAATTTATTGTCAAAAGTTCCAAAAATAGACTAATCGATTTGAAAAGAAATGGAGAAAATAATATCAACTTTGTCAACCGATAACAAACATAAAACAAAATCGAACAATTATTTTGTCCCTTAACACGTGTACGGCGATTGATAGAAAACTCAAGAATACGACCAAGTATGACGTTACGTGTTACGTACAATACATGTGTCGTTAAAAATACATGGTCGTATACGTATACGTATACATACACTTACACACTTACATCTTATTAAGTACAGTAATTTTCAGTATCATATAAATTATGGTTGTGTTTCTTGTTTTTCATTAGTCACTAAGTTTAGGGGTAATTTTGACATTTTATGTTAAGGTCTTGCCACTTATTTCCACAATTGGCTTATATATAAAGAGGAAAGATGGAGCTACCTAGCTAGCCAAACAAGTCAATCATACTTCACTTTGGTCTCCTCTCTCTCCCTCACATTCACACAAGAAGCTTTCTATCTTATTTGTTCTTTTGGTAAGTACTCAAGACTTGTACTGTAACTTGTAAGATCTTCATACTGCACATGTCTTATGCTTTGCTAATATAGCAATAGTAAAAAAGCACTGATTGTCATGCTTAACTGGTATGACTAAATGCATGTTTAATCTTATGTGGAAGCATTCTGTTGGGCGATGACTGCAGTGCAACTACTTTTTCACAAAACAATAAATAATGGGGAAATGATCACTACACAACTTGTCTGCTGTTCTTTGTATTTTTGGGTCGGATGATCCACTATTCATCAGCTGATTCAAAAACACTATTCACCCGCTGATCAAAAATACAAAGAATAGCAGGCAAGTTGCCTGGTGTTTGCAGCAGTGATCATTTCCCCATAAATAATTGCCATGTTGATTTAAGCACAAGTTTACTCATATTTTTAGTAATTTCAATCATATTCCATAGTAAAAATGTCTCTCTTTTTTACATTCTTCAAACATTTTAGGATTTCATTGTCCTGTCTTTTAGTATTTCTTGAGCACGGCTAGATTACATTTTAGTATTATAATTTTATTTCCATAAAGAAGGTAAAAATTTTTTTTTGCAAGTGGGAATAGCTTTGCATTAAGGTCTCATTTTGGTCATCTGAAAAGTTGTAGACAACTTCTTTATGCTTCCCTCATTAAGGGTTTTTGGTTCACATGCTAATGTTGAATGTCATTATTGTCACTTAATATATATGTTATTGATGATCACCAAATAGGTCCCAAAAATATGGAGAAACCGAATTCCAATTTAGGGTTATGGAGAACACAATCAGATCAGCTTGCAGAGACTCTATCCGCTACGATGAAATCTCAAGCGTCAAATGCTAGTGAATCCTCACAAGGAACGGAGAGTGGCGGTACACACTCAAGAAAGCCTAGTAGACAAATGGTGCTGGCGTCCCCAGGGCGAAGTGGTAGTGGTGGCAAAAACACACATATTAGAAAGACAAGAAGTGCTCAAATGAAATTCGACCTTGATGATGTTGGCAGTGGGGCTGCTTTAAGTCGAGCTTCGAGTGCTAGCTTAGGGATGTCATTCTCATTCACTGGATTCACTATGCCTCCTGACGAGATCGCCGATTCAAGACCTTTTAGTGATGATGACATACGTAAGTATTCTCAACTCTTCAATTCATGAATTCATCTCATCGATCACTTTTCGTGCCTAAAAAAGTTTACGTGAGTAGAAAGTAATGTGAGTTTTCTTTCTTAGCCACATAACATATATGCAATATTGTTAATGAAATATCGACAAGAGGGTAACATGGTCACATTATCCTTAAGAAGGTAGGATTTCTTATCAAATTATAGCAAGAAAATGAAGTTGATAGCTTTGCAATTGTCCAACTCATATGCTCCCATGATCAAACTTTTTGGTTGGCCAAAAGACAAAAAATATAGCGTGAAGCAGCTGAAAAGTGGTTAAAAGTTATATCTATGTTTTTTTTTCTTGTTTTCCAAATCAATTTATATGATTTTCTGGTTCTTAACTACTGTACTAAAAATAAACACATGAGATGATGACTACACATCTACGTTTTATGCTAGTTCACTTGAAAATATTCGATCATAAGATATACTAGGTTGGACTATATATATACACTATAATTAACTGTTGATTTTAAGGTTATGTGTGAATGGTATATTGTTGTGTATGAAACTAGTTTGAATAAAAAAGCTTATAACCACCTTTTCCAAATATTGCCTATATATATATATTAATGTTAATATATAAAGTACTAAAACTTATATTAATTATATATTATATGATAATAGCAAGGTTGGATTAGTTGGTTATCACTGTTGTCTCTGAAGACAGATGTCAAGGGATCGATCCTCACTCCTTGCAATGTCGGAGGTCCTATTCTACCTTTGGTAGAACCGTAACCGGCCTCTCTACCTTAGGTAGGGGTAAGGCTGTCTACGTCTCAACCTCCCCCATATACTGTGGAAGACGGTATTGAGACCCATAACCCGTAGAAAACAATTACTTTATATATTCTATGATAATTTAATCACAATAAAGTTATCATGTATTAGGCTTGAGCATTATAGTTTTTACCCAATATTTAAATTGTATTTCCTTTTTAGAATACTAAGTCACAAATTTTTAAAGTATAATCATATTAATCACATAAAATCAGTAAGTTCATATCTCTTGTATCAGTATTTTTTTTAAAAATATTTATAACATCATATTAATTTGGCAATATACAACGTTCGGCCGCTTTTAAAAGGTCATCGTTCTCATCTTGAACTCGTAAAGTGACATGTTTGGGGCTAAATCCCACTTGACTCCTATCGATTCTTGGAAGGGGGCACAGTCGCCCGCCCTGATAGGAACGTTTTGTTTCGTGCATAAGTTTAAGCCGACGGGCATGCATCTTACGTATTAGCAAAACCATAGAGTCAAAATCGTGCTAAAGCATAGAAAATGAAACATGGTGCAAATAATATAATTCCAAAAGAGCATATAATTGTCACAATTATACAACTGTAACCAGCTTGCTTGCTACTTGCATACTTGCTGCAGTACTAGGACAGGCCCAAAGTTTACTTTAGTGTCAGCAGAAATTGGCCCCCCATTACCTAAAACTGGGCCATATGGCCCACTTTCTATCTGCTTAATCCTTTACAAAATGGGTGTTTTTATCTTCACTTATCAGGTTCTTGCACCTGGTCCCCAAGATGCACCATCAACCCATCACCATGCATCATGCAATTTGATGATTCTGGATCTAAAGCTTTGATTCTTTTATTCTTTATATCATGGGTCCCTTTTTTTATTTATCTTACAAAACTAGGACCATGAAAAAGGATTTGACAAGTGTATTTGAGGTTAAAGGTTTCAAAACAGTTTTTAGACTTGCAACAAAATATATGTAGCAACCAAAAGTGCATGTTTTGAAACAGGCACCTATTAGTGAAATCTTTTAAACATAATAGCCGCAACAGTGAAAATATGATAAAATCACAAACTTTACAATATGATTACTCGCAGTGGCGGAACCAGGAAATTGTATTGTGGGGGACAAATTTTTTTTTAACTATGTTTAATAATAACAAAATAGAATGTTCTCTAACTTATGATCTTATACTATAGGTTTACTAATAACAAAATAGAATGACGCACGTGTTAGTCGTCTCTCCCTCACTTATTTCTCGTGGCATATTTTTATCATCTTACTGGCGTAGAATTAAAATTTACTAAGTAAATAATGATGCACTTAATTAGCATATTCTAAAATATGAATCCGAAGCACATATATGATGTTAAAATGCTTATTACAGCTGAAGACATTGAAGCTGGAACGCGTAAGAAGTTTCAGACAGAACCCACCTTGCCAATATATCTAAAGGTATCATCAAGCTTCAAAAGGTTCACATCTTTAAAAAACCATGTAGCCGCGTCAAACTCATGCTTATAAACAGATTAAATTCTATGCTATCTATTTGGACAGGCAGAGATATATGGAGGTTTATCTATGAGATCAACGCAACACAATCATTGAACAGGTTTAGTCTTGTACAAGGTCTCATACTCTATGGCATTTATGTACAAGACTCGTTCAATACCAATAAAATACGCATAAAAATTATTAAAAATGGTCTCATATTAACCATCAAGACTTGTCCTGAACAATCACGCACCGGATGACCCATAAATGAAATTAATGAATGGAAGATGGTAATTCAAGTACGTCTTTTATATGTCTTGCAGTTTACAGATGTGACATACAAGATAGTAATAAAAGGAATGACGTCTACGGTAGAAAAGGATATTTTGCATGGAATAAGTGGTGCGGTTAATCCAGGTGAAGTTTTGGCATTGATGGGGCCCTCAGGAAGCGGGAAAACTACACTATTAAGTTTACTTGGAGGCAGGTTGGCAGATCCTACCCCCGGGGGATCAATCACGTACAATGACCAGCCATACTCCAAGTTCCTAAAGAGCAAGATTGGTTTTGTGACTCAAGATGATGTCCTCTTTCCTCATCTAACAGTGAAGGAAACATTGACGTATGCAGCTCTTTTGCGACTACCAAAAAAGTTAACTAAACAAGAGAAAGAAAAACGAGCAGCAGATGTCATCTGTGAACTTGGATTAGAGAGGTAAAGTTCTATAAACTTTATGAAATTTCAAAACAATTGAAATGTTGACTTTACCAACATATTGTTTATAATATGTTAAACAGGTGCCAAGATACAATGATAGGCGGTTCCTTTGTTCGGGGAGTTTCAGGTGGAGAAAGGAAGCGTGTTTGTATCGGACTTGAAATAATAATGAATCCTTCGCTTTTGTTCCTTGATGAACCGACATCTGGCTTGGATTCAACAACTGCTTTAAGGATAATTGAACTGTTAACAGATATAGCTGAGGTATGTCTCTCCAGAAGAGTTAAATACCAAAGATAATCTGAATACGCAATTTAGAGGTGGCAAGAGCGACATGTTGAGCAGGTTGGGTAACGGGTCAAAACAGGTTTAGCTTAAAAGCCCGGGTCAGGTTGTGTTGACTCACAAATATTTCTGGGTGCATTTTATTATGCATATTTAGTGCGCTATTCATACTTACATTAACAAAACTATTAGTATAATAATAGCCTAATCCGTAGATAAAATGATAAAAGAGGTCTATGTGATCCATTCCCTAATTACGTAAGGGATTTTTAGATTTTACACTTTTGAGATAAGTCACAACCCAATCGACCCATTCATATGTAAGTGAGTCAAAATCGCCACCTCTAACTTAATCACTTGGTATATGTTATTTATAATCTTACATACTTGTGACAGACAGAAAAGACGGTGGTTACAACGATCCACCAGCCATCAAGCCGACTTTTCCACAAATTTGACAAATTAATCTTGCTTGGAAAAGGAAGTTTGCTTTACTTCGGGAAAGCATCAGAAGCTATGGACTACTTTTCATCAATAGGGTGTTCTCCTTTGATTGCCATGAACCCAGCAGAATTCTTGTTAGATCTTGCAAACGGGAACATGAATGAAGTTTCCGTTCCTTCAGAATTACAGGACAGAGTGCAGCTCGGAAATTCACAAAGAGAAACAAAAAGTGGGAAACATACACCCGCAGTTATACATGATGTAAGTTACAATAACATTAATGTACATTACATATTTAGTTTTCAAATGGTTAGTTCTTGTATACCAAAGGAAAATATACTATTATCTTGCAGTATTTAGTGGAGGCATACGAGACACGAGTAGCTGAAGAAACGAAGAAGCAACTAATGGTTCCCACGCCGCTTGATGAAGATATTAAGGCAAGTGTCGGGTCAATGAAACGTGAATGGGGAGCGAGCTGGACGCAACAATATTCAATATTGTTCAGAAGAGGACTTAAGGAAAGACAACATGATTATTTTAGCTGGCTGAGAATCACACAAGTTCTTGTAACCGCGGTTATTTTAGGACTTTTATGGTGGCAGTCAGCTGTTCATAGTCCAGAAGAACTCGATGATCAAGTAAGAAATTAAATAAAGAATTCCATTTGAAAAACATATAAAAGGAATCATAAGAGTTGTATCTAAGCCTACATGTTCACTTGCAGGCGGGATTGTTGTTCTTCATTGCTGTGTTTTGGGCATTTTTTCCCGTTTTTACAGCTATTTTTACATTCCCTCAAGAACGAGCGATGTTAAACAAGGAAAGGGCGGCAGATATGTACAGACTGAGTGCATATTTTATGGCAAGGACAACAAGTGACCTTCCACTTGATCTGTTTCTCCCAATGCTTTTTCTCGTTGTTGTTTATTTCATGGCAGGCTTGCGACAAACTGCCGACTCATTTTTTCTAACCATGGTTATTGTATTCCTATGCATCGTTGCAGCTCAGGTATGTCATTTTTCCATCTATGACTGCTAGAGGTAACAATTTCGATGTTCTGACTTACAAATGAGTCAAACATGTCACCACCCAAATCACCTTTTTAGCCAAAAATAAATAAATAATTTTGCAATGATCACAATACAAGAAATTAATCAAAAGAATGTAACTTGGCAGGGACTTGGACTCGCTATTGGTGCTACACTGACCGACTTAAAGAGAGCAACAACGTTGGCTTCCGTAACTGTAATGGCCTTCATGTTGGCTGGTGGTTATTTTGTGAAGGTACGCACACATATACTCTCATGTCTCAAGTCTTACCACTTTATCTCATAGTCGATTCATGTTTCCTGAAGGAATAAAGAGATCAAAAAACGCATAAAAACTTAAAAAGTTAACAGACTAATGTGATGTTGCTACTTTTGCAGGATGTTCCAATTTTCATAGCATGGTTACGCTATTTGTCGTTCAACTATCACACATACAGACTACTCCTCAAAGTGCAGTATGAAACAATTAGTCCAGTAATCGATGGTATAAAATTAGACAGTGGTTTGAAGGAAGCAACTGCCTTGGGAATCATGGTTTTTGGCTACCGTCTTTTGGCATACTTATCTTTGCGTAGAATGAAGATTCATTGATTATCTTGACGGTGAACCGTCATATATAGTTTTATCGTCTCATAGCAATGCAAAATAGAAGAATGGAGGGAATGAGAACAATTATGAAACCATGGTGCAGTGCTACCAAGTTGCGAAAGCACAGTTCAGTAGAATGTAACATAAAAGGAGAAGTTTACTTGCTTTTGTAGGCCTTTAGAGTTGTAACAAAAACACAATGAATGAATTTAATCTTGTTCATCTCGTATTTGACATTAAGACTAGGTTATTTTAACCGTAATCCTGTTTAACTGAAAAAGTGCTAGATGTAATGGAGACGCGATAGGGGATTTAAATCGAAACATTTCGAATTATGCCAGACATAAGCAGATAAGATATAATTCTAGCATAGCACGCACCTTATAAGTTAGAACTAGAAGTATAGTAAATTCATGAATTCATTGTTTGTGTATGCAATGAAAGTTGCACCATTTTACCAATATATGTATAAATTATTTTTACCAATTTCCAATGGGAAATTTGACGAAAGATGCACTAATATGATCCTTCCATGATACACCACGATACATATGTTTACAAAATGCAACAAGTTTCATTCATAACAAC
This sequence comes from Tanacetum coccineum, assembly GCA_026074375.1. Lineage (NCBI taxonomy): Eukaryota > Viridiplantae > Streptophyta > Magnoliopsida > Asterales > Asteraceae > Tanacetum > Tanacetum coccineum. Next base: position 65,270 of record BQNB010002489.1, read on the forward strand.
AACAACCACCGTACCCAATCCCGCTTGAGCGAAGTGCCGAGGTATGAGAACAAGTTTCATTCATACTTTGTACTTTTTTCACTCCCTCTCTATGAACACACGCTTTCTTCCCTTAACCAATATTGCCGGAAAATGACCGGATTTTAAAAGGTATAATTTATACCATATTAACTTACACATAGTACTCTTTAATTTGAGCGCCATTTCGCCAATTTTTTTTTTTTGGCTATATTTATAAAAATGGTTTATTACGAGAGTTGTTATAACTTTACTTTATATTTTGTATTTGTATATAGTTTGTATTTGTGCAGGTATATTTAAGTTCTCAATTGAGGAAACCTTCAACAGCCGGGCTATAGAAGGAATTTCTCTCTCCATTCACGCACATCAATCACTTTTGTGTGTTTGTGAAAATGCGTTTTCTCTCTTGGTTAGGGTTGTTTGCGCGACGGACCCAGGAATATCGTTTGTGGAGGGCAAATTTTTTTTTTTTTGGGCAATAGCAACAAAAATGTGGAAAAAAAACTAAGATCGAAATGATAAATCAAGTATTTTTAGTTAGAGATAAGGATTTATAAGATTTTAAAGTGTTGAATTTGGGTTTTAATATGTGAGTGGGGGGCAATTTGAATCTCGAGTGGGGGACACTTTCGAAAAAAGGTTAAAATTACACTAAATTTTTGACTTTTTCAACGAGTCATGGGGGGCACTTGCCCCCCATATTTAACAAATAGATCCGTCCCTAGTTGTTTGTGAATCGGGTGATTCTTGTGTTTTAGTTGAGTTCTTGTACGTTTTTCTTTTAAATGAGTCATTAAAACCTTCTTACTATCATGATATAAGACTACTATAAAATGTGTCATTAGCAATAACTTAAATTTTATGCAACATATGAAATAACAACTAACACTAATTGATGCTAATTCAACTCGTGTTAATTAATTTGAAAATGCAACAAAATTATTTAGTGATTGCTAAACTAACAACAAATATTTATAATCATTTGTAAAAATACCAACTAATTTTTTTATTGCTAATTTTTTTTCAATTTTGTTAACAATTTTCTTGTTAAAATTAAATGTTAAATGCACAATTTAACAACGATTTGTCTATTATTATTATATAATTGTTGCTAATGACATTTTTTCTATTAGTGCAGATGCAATTTAAATAAATAAAGAGGTCGTTGTATAATTAAACTTCGCGTCGTCTTGAATTTGTGTGTGTTCGTAAAAGTGTGCATGGTATCACATTTGATACGCATATTCTCGGTTAGATTTTTTTCAATTTCGAAAATTTGCGATATTTTTCAAAAATATCTAAAATTTTCGATTTTTTCTTAAAAAATCTAAAATTTTTGATTTTGTTTTTCAGAATTTTGTGTAAATCACATGTGTTAGGAAATTTGTATAACAGACTTAATTCTGTTAGTGTATTATAGTTAGTTCTGCTAGTTACATAGTTAGTACTGGTAGAAGGATTATCATAGTTAGTACTGGTAGTGTTAAATAGTTAATACTGCTTATGTAATAGTTAAGTCTGCTTACGCAGAAGTTAGTTAGAGTTAAAGATATGCATGAGATATCTTAGGAAAGGATATGCATTATCTTTATACGCGTTTTGTAAAGCCCATTAGGGTTTCCTTAGTCTATAAAAGGAACCCTAGGCATAGTTAGTAGATATAGTTCTACACAAGATCATAGAGATCAAATAGTAATCATAGTTTGTAATCTGTAACCTAGGCAGATTCAAAGTTTAATATAAAAGTTCTTTTGTGATATTCAATATTGTTCTTCTTAGCATTATTGATTAGATTCCGCATAATCAATAGTGTTTACTCAGTGTTTCATTATTGTTGCTTTAGAATTATCTAAAGGAGCAAACTCTTTGCAAGCTGAAGGTTAAGATCTATTCAGTAAATCGATCCAACAAGTGGTATCAGAGCTTGTGTGGAAACTCTGAATAAGAAGAACTCAACTGTAAGATGGCAGAACAAGACATTCCTCCACCCACAATCACTGCAATGAAGATCCCTATCATCAGGAAGGGAGAGTACGATATTTGGAGCATGAGAATGCGACAATATATCTGTCATACAGACCATAATCTATGGGATGTTATTGTCAATGGAGATCTAGAAGAAGAGCCTGCACCAACAACTGGAGAAACATCTGCCCCTCCTGCTCCTAAGACTGCCAAACAACTGGCTGCTAGAAGAAATCAGGAAAGAGTTAAAAGCATCTTGCTTTTAGCAATACCTGATGAATACCTCCTCAAGTTTCACAATGTTGCTGATGCTAAATCTCTCTGGGAGGCAATCAAATCGAGGTTTGGTGGTAATGTAGAATCCAAGAAGATGCAGAAAAATGTTCTAAAACATCAGTTTGAAAATTTTTCTACTGCATCAAATGAAAGCTTGGACAAAGCTTATGATAGGTTTCAAAAACTGATAAGTCAATTGGAGGTTCATGGTGCTCCAATATCAAAGGAAGATATCAACCAGAAGTTCCTTAGAAGTCTTCCTTCTTCATGGAATCAGATTGCCCTCATCATGAGAAATAAGCCAGACATTGATGAGATTGATATTGATGACCTTTACAACAATCTTAGGGTTTATGAAGATGAATTGAAAAGGTCTTCAGGTTCCAACTCTGCTTCTCAGAATTTGGCTTTTCTCTCCTCTAAGAATACTGGCGGTACTAATGAAGTTAGTACTGCCAGTGGAGATTTTGGGGTTAGTACTGCTGGTGGAATTAATCAAGTTCCATCTACTCCATGTGCTCATGATGTAGCTTACTCCTTCCTTGCACAACCAACAACCAGTCCTCAACTTGAGAATGAGGATTTTCAGCAGATGGATGGAGATGACTTGGAGGAATTGGATCTTCGATGGCAGGTGGCTATGTTGACTGTCAGAGTAAAGAAGTTCATTCAGAGGACAGGAAGGAATTTGGACTTCAAAGAAAAATGACCTGTTTCTCTTGATAAGTCAAAGATTGAGTGCTACAACTATCACAGAAAAGGGCACTTTGCTAGAGAATGTAGATCTGGAAGGAATCAAGGGAGAAGATCTTATGGTGACAATGACAGGAGCAATGCACCAACAACTGAATCTTCATCACAGGCACTGGTGGCTCAAGATGGTCTAGGAGGCTATGACTGGAGTAATGATTTTGAAGTAGAACCAGTCAACTATGCTTTGATGGCAATCTCCTCTTTAAGCTCATCAAGTTCTTCTGACAGTGAGGTACAAAAATGTTCTAAACAATGTCTTGAATCATTTAAAACTCTTCAAAAGAACTATGATACTGAAAGAGAAAAACATAACAAAGCAAAACAAAATCAGGGGTTATGAGATAGCCTTAGAGTCACTAGAATCTAGGATTCTTGTACATGAAAAGAATGAATTGGCTTGGGGTAAGAAATATGAATTTCAAAATTATGAGCTTAAATGTAGAGAAATAAAAATAACAACTTAAATCTGGAATTAGAAAAGGTCGTTAAGGAAAGAGATGAGTTAAAAGATAAGATTGCAAAATGGGAAGAATCGACCAAGAATCTTGATGAAATACTTAACAGTCAAATGAGTGCTAGAGATAAAACTGGTTTAGGATATAGCACACAATTGAATGAATTAAGTAGCAATCATGAAACTGATAGTGAGAATAGTTTGAGTATCTTTGATGTTAGATCAAGTGATGAAGAGAACACATCAGAAAATGATAGATTTTCAAAGAATGGGTATAAAGTTGTTCCCCCTCCCATAACAGGGAACTTTTTTAACCCCAAGAGCTGACATATCATTTGCAGGTTTAGATGATTTGCCATTAGGAAGAAAATCATTGAGTCACAAACAACTGAGCTTAATACGTAAAAACAAGTTAGACTTGCAGTCAAAAACAAAAGCGAAAAGCCTAAATCAACTAGTGAGTTCAGTTGTGTCTATCTAGATTGACAGAGATAGAGTTATCATTGAGGATTGGAACTCAGATGATGAGGAAGAAGAGTATGAAGTGCAAACAGTTAGACCTGAGACTCAAACAGTTCAGACTAGAGATGATAAAAGTGGTCAAAATTCTAAGAAACAAGGAATTGGTTTTAGGAAAGTAAAAGCTTGTTTTGTTTGTAAAAGTACTGACCATTTGATCAAAGACTGTAATTTTCATGACAAAAGTGATCAGAGCCTAGCGAAAAATGTGGTTCATACTGGTCAAAGGAGGGCAAACCAGTATGGGATAATACTAAAAGGGTTAATCATCAAAACTTTTCAAAATACCCACATTTAAGTAAGACTTTTGTCCCATCAGGAGTACTAACAAGAACAGGTTTGCATAGGCCAAGTGTTAGTACTGCTAGGCCTGTTAGTACTGCTAGGCCAAGTGTTAGTACTGCTAGGCCTGTTAGTACTGCTAGGCCAAGTGTTAGTACTGCTAGGCCAAGTGTTAGTACTGTTAGGCATGTTAGTACTGCTAGGCCAAGTGTTAGTACTGCTAGGCCTGTTAGTACTGCTAGGCCAAGTATAAGTACTGCTAGGCCTGTTAGTACTGCTAGGCCAAGTATTAGTACTGTTAGGCCAAGTGTTAGTACTGCTAGGCTTGATTATGCTACCAGACCTACTTACCCAAGAATGGACAATGTAAGACCAAGAGACTCATGTTTACCTATCAAGAGGTCTTACTACACAAAACCAACTTTTAGACCCAAAGACTTAAAACAAGATGTTAACACTTTTACTGCTAGGACAAGAGCAGTAGTTACCACTGGTAAAGGTAAGCTGGAAACTGACCTTAAAAAGTCAAGATGGGTTTGGAGGCCTAAGGGAAATTACTTGGATCATGTGTCCAAAGACAGTGGATCATTCATGCTCAAGAAGGTTGAGTATGTTGACCCAAAAGGGATTTCCAAGTCTGTAATGGCTTGGATCCCTAAGAGATACTAATTCTCTTACTTTTTGTGCAGGGCAATCCAGAGATCTTGTTATAGGATCATGCAGTGGTTGCTCTAGCCATATGACTGGCAACAAAGCTTATCTTTCAGACTATGAAGATTTCAATGGAGGCTTTGTGGCTTTTGGAAGTGATCCCAAAGGAGGTAAAATAACAGGTAAAGGTAAAATCAAAACTGCTAATTTAGACTTTGATGATGTTTATTTTGTAGATGAACTTAAGTTTAACCTTTTCTCTGTCTCACAAATGTGTGACAAGAAAAATAGTGTCCTTTTTACTGAGTCTGAATGCCTTATCTTGTCTCCTAGCTTTAAGCTTCTTGATGAAAGTCAAGTTGTACTTAGAGCTCCTAGAAAGGATGATGTGTACAGCTTGGATTTAAAGAACATTGTTCCTTCTAGAGGTATAACTTATTTATATGCCAAATGGCAACTATAGCAGATGAGTCTAAATAATGCAAAGAGATTAAGGTAGTAAAATTTCAAAAATATAAATAAACTTGTTAAAGGTCACCTAGTTAGAGGTTTACCTTCAAAAGTTTTTGTGAATGACCACACTTGTGTTGCCTGCAAGAAGGGTAAGCAACACAAGGCCTCTTGTAAGGCCAAGTTAGAAAGAATCATCAGAAAGCCCCTAGAATTACTTCATATGGACTTATTTGGACCTGTCTCTGTAGAAAGTATTAACAAGAAAAGGTACTGCTTGGTTGTGACTGATGATTTCAGCAGATTTAGTTGGGTATTTTTCTTAGCTACCAAGGATGAAACATCTGAAATCCTTTGTAATCTTATCATAGGCTTAGAAAAACAATTGAATCATAATGTTAAAATCATTAGATGTGATAATGGGACAGAGTTTAAGAATCATGCTATGAATGAATTCTGTGCTAAGAAAGGAATCAAAAGGGAGTTTAGTGTAGCTAGAACTCCACAGCAGAATAGTGGTGGCATAAAGAAAAATAAGGGACCCTAATGATGCAGCAAGAATATGTTAGCAACAAAACCAGCTTTTAGACCCAAAGACTTAAAACAAAATGTTAAAACTTTTGGGGTTCAAAATATGACTACTATTGGGACAAGAGCAGTAGTTAATACTGGTAAGGGTAAGCTGAATACTGACCTTAAAAGGTCAAGATGGGTTTGGAGGCCTAAGGGAAATTATTTGGATCATGTGTCCAAAGACAGTGGATCTTTCATGCTCAAGAAGGTTGAGTATGTTGACCCAAAAGGGATTTCCAAGTCTATAATGGCTTGGATCCCTAAGAGATACTAATTCTCTTACTTTTTGTGCAGGGCAATCCAGAGATCTTGTTACAGGATCATGCAGTGGTGAATAGTAGTTGCTCTAGCCATATGACTGGCAACAAAGCTTATCTTTCAGATTATGAAGATTTCAATGGAGGCTTTGTGGCTTTTAGAAGTCATCCCAAAGGAGGTAAAATAACGGGTAAATGTTCATCAGAAAAAGATAAAGGACTTACTCAGGAATACATACTGCTTCCACTACAACCTCATAGGACAAGGATTCCAGTAGAAGATGTTCCTCCAGCTGCACATGAAAAATCTTCTGAAAGTTCTCCTAAAGACAATGATGTACAAGACTCAGAAGATGCTGCTAACAAGGAAAGTGAACAAGACTTGCAAGATGAACTTGAGATGATGGTTACTCAAGAATTGGCTGCTAAAGCTATGGATGATGTTTCAAGACAAGCCTTTGAAGAAGAAAAGAGGAGAATTGCATCTCAAAAGAAGGCAGCTCAGGCTACAAGTACTAACAAGCTTAGTACTGATAGGCCATCTGTTAGTACTGATAGGCCATATGTTAGTACTGATAGGCCCTTTGTTAGTACTGATAGGTCTAACACACCATATGTTAGTGCTGCTAGTACTCCCACAGGTGCAAATGCTGGTGAATCATCATTTGTCTATCTTGGAGGAAAAATACCTATTGATGCATCTACTCTCCCTAATGCTGATTTACCCATTGATCCAAATATGCCTGACTTGGAAGATGCTTCTGATACTCTCCCAAATGATGGAATATTCAATGGAGCTTATGATGATGATGAAGATGTGGGTGCAGTGGCTGATTTCAACAACATGGATAACACCATTGCTGTCAGTCCTATTCCCACACTCAGAATTCATAAGGATCATCCAAAAGGACAAATTCTAGGAGATCCTACATCAGCAGTTCAAACAAGAGGGAAGATTCAAAAGGCTTCTTCAGCACAACAAGCCTTGGTAAGTTACATTCACAAACAGATCAGAACAAATCACAAGGATCATCAGAACTGTTTGTTTGCATGTTTTCTCTCTCAAGAAGAACCCAAGACTATATCACAAGCCTTACAAGATGAAAGCTGGGTTGAAGCAATGCAAGAAGAATTGCTTCAGTTCAAGTTACAGCAGGTTTGGATACTTGTGGATTTGCCTTTTGGAAAGAAGGCAATTGGCACTAAGTGGGTTTTCAGAAACAAGAGAGATGAGAGAAGCATTGTTGTGAAGAATAAAGCCAGGCTTGTAGCTCAAGGTCATAGACAAGAAGAAGGAATAGACTATGATGAGGTTTTTGCACCTATTGCTAGAATAGAGGCAATCAGGCTGTTCTTAGCCTTTGCATTATATAACATGGGATTTACTGTCTACCAAATGGATGTTAAAAGTGCATTTCTCTATGGCACTATTGCAGAAGAGGTGTATGTTCATCAACCTCCAGGCTTTGTTGATCCTGCTCATCCAAACAAAGTCAATAAAGTGATCAAAGCTCTTTTATAGTCTACAACGAAGCTCCTAGAGCTTGGATGGACATTTTTTTTTCTTTTTCTTTTCTGATGGAAAATGGTTTCAGAAGAGGTACCATAGACAAAACATTGTTTATCAAGAAGAAAAAGAGTGACAATATTTAGTCCAATGTATGTGGAATGACCATTATTTTTGGTTATAACAAAGAAGTCTAATGCGTACAGAGTTTAAAGAATGTATGTCACAAAAGATCCAGAAAGAGTTTACCATGGGTTAACTCACATTCTTTTTGGGCACTATAAGAGAAGCAACAATCTGATGGAAATCTATTATCAGGTAAGTATGTAGCTGACATCTTAAAGAAGTTTGATTTTTTATCCATCAAAACAACTACTACTCCTACTGAGTCTAATAAGCCTCTTGTCAAGGATGAAGATGGTGTAGATGTAGATGTACATATCTATAGGTCTATGATTGGCTCTCTAATGTATTTGACTGCATCAAGGCCAGACATCATGTTTGCTGTTTGTGCCTGTGCTAGATTTTAAGTCACTCCAAAAGCTTCACACTTAAATGCAGTAAAAAGGATTTTTAGGTACCTCAAACATCAACCCAAATTAGGTTTATGGTATCCTAGGGATTCACCTTTTGAACTTGAAGCTTATACAACAAAATTAGGGAGGAGCCAAGCCTTGATAGAAAATCAACAACAGGTGGATGTCAATTTCTTGGAAGAAGATTGATATCTTGGCAATGCAAGAAGCAGACTATTATGGCAAATTCTACTACTGAGGCATAATATGTTGCAGCTTCAAATTTTTGTGGGCAAGTATTATAGATACAGAATCAAATGATGGATTATGGTTTTTTATTGATCATGAACACCAAAAAATCCAAATTGATTAATGAGAGCACTAATACAGTGTTAATAAAGATCCTGTTGCTCATGGTCAAGGACCAGCATATTGAGAATTTGATTCCATTTAAATAAGAGACTGTTATGAGAAGAGACTAATAGAGGTTATCAAGATTCACACTGATCATAATATTGTAGACCTTCTAACCAAAGGATTTGATGTCACCAGGTTTAACTTCTTAGTGGTGAGCATTGGAATGTTAAATCTGTAGCTACATTTGAGGGGAGGTTAAAATTGTAAAGTTTGTAAAGTGTAGTAAGTACTTCTAGTTAAAAATTAATATTGTTAGGGTATTAATTCTGGTGTAAAAGTTAGGAAATAGTTAGTTCTAGTTAATGATATATATTGTAGCATTTTTTTTTCTTGTTTTGACTAACTATTTCAGGATAAGCAAGGATTGGAGGATGGATAGAAGCTGTGCTGCAAATTCTACACATATATGGTCTGTAAGTACTAAGTACTAGAGTTAATTCTGGGTAGTCTATAAGTTAATTTTTGTAGTCTATAAGTTAATTCTGGTAAACTTTATTAGTACTGGTAGGCTAATGTTAAGTCTGGTAGATGACCGTTGGTACTGGTGAGGGAAAACTGATTTTTCTTATTTAAATATTACCGTTAGAGATTTTTATGGCGCATACTTCTAAGATAGGTTTTCTATTTGGATAATTACAGCACTTTATTCTATAAAAATCTTTCTTTTCTCAAAGAAACTCTTTTATTACATCCGGTCCAATAAAAACCTGTTATTCATACGATTAAAACTCATTCTCACAACTATTACCAGTACTATTCATCTCACTCAAATCAACCCAGCACTAAGAATCTAATTCTTACGACTTTTTTTCACAACGAGTATCATATGGCCAATCAAAGTACTCAACAAGCATAATATGGTCGCTTTCCCTGAAGAAACCAATGAAAGGGTTAGTGTTTACACTAAGGTAGTTGGATTTTCTAAAAGGTACATCCTCTCGCATGTAATGCCTTAACTCTAATCCTACAATCTAAATGACACCCTTTACAAACAATTCTGGCAAACTGTCACAGTCAAAACATTTGCTAATGGGACTCAACAATTAGTAGCATCTATAAACTCTAAATAGTATACTATTACTAAGGCATCTGTCCGAAGTAAACTTCAATTGGCAGATGCAACAGGAATACATAATTTAATCTGATGCTGAAATATATTCTGATTAGCTACATTGAGAGTATGTTACTGAGGGAAAATAACTTTTTTGGAAAAGAATATACACCCCAATGGAAATTTTAAATCCATCATATTTACACTGCTTAAGGCCATAATTCTGTGGATGGGGATCAATTTGGTAGTACTGTTGCTACTGCATTAATCTGTCTATCTAGTAATAGGGTTTATAATTTTTCTAAAATGATTTTTGATGGAATGGTCCATAACTTGGAGAGTAATACAAATTTTTTAATGTATCCAAGATTTTTTCAAATTATTTTGGACATTAATACTGAACATAAAGGAAAGTATTTAGCCCCAACTCTGACCAAAAAGCTTTTTGCAAACATGAAAAGGGGTTATGCAGGGGATATTATACCATTGCTGCCTGCTATGTTGGCAGATGCAGCTACGGATCAAGGTGAAGGATCAGCACAACCATATAAACGCCCTGTCCCCAAACAAGTTGATTCCACAACCAATCCACACCCTACCCTACGATTATCACCACCTCATTCACCACATCAATCACCACCTCATTCACCATATAATTCACCACATCAATCACCACCTCATTCACCACATCAATCACCATTTCAATCACCACATTACTCACCACCTCATTCCTCGCCACCTAGGTCTTATGAAGCACCTCTCCCTAAAGGTAACACATCAGGAAGTGCTGAGGCCAGTATACAACTCAAAGAATTGATGGTACTTGTACCTAGCTTGGTGACCAGGGTTACTAGTTTGGAGAAAGAGTTGAAGGACACCAAACAGACCTTATGGAATGATGTGCTCAAATTGGTAAAGAAGGTGAAATCTCTAGAAAAAGCTTTGAAGAGGAAATCCAAGAAAGTAATTGTGTTTGCATCAGAGGGTGAAGAACCAGAGGATCAGGAGGGGATAATACAGGATATTGATGATGATCCTCTAGTATATTTGGTTAGAGAATCCATGAAATAGAAGTCAACAGATTTTGTTACTCCTACAAACGCTTCAGGGGAGGCTCAAGAAGAAGAAGAAATCAGTCCTACAATCTTGGAGGCAGCTAAAAATTTCTCAAAAGTTGCTTCTCAAAGTGTTAGCAAAGCAAAGTCGACTGATAAAGGGCCAAAGCTTCATCTAAGTCATCATCCACCAAGGGTGACGTCTTAGAGGGTGGAGGAGTTTCATCGAATGTCACGTTGAGTGATTCTTTGATTTTTATGAAGTGTTTATTAAGGACGATATAGGCTTTGCTATTTTTGGAGTAACCTAAAAAGACACATTCGTATGACTTTGGGTTAAACTTAGTGAGGTAGTCTTTAGTGTTTAAAATGAAACACTTGTTTCCAAACACTCTAAAATAATCAAGAGTAGGTTTTCTACCTCTCAGGAGTTCATAAGGTGTTTTTCTTAAGATGGCTCTAATTAGGATTCGGTTGACAATGTATGTTGAAGTATCTACGACGTTACACCAAAACTTTTGAGGTAACGACTGGTCATTCAACATTGTTCTACTCATTTCTTGTAGTGTCCTATTTTTCCTTTCAACCACGCCATTTGAGTATGGAGTGTGTGAGTCGAGAAGTTATGTGTAATACCATTGGCATTACAAAACTCTCCAAATTGCACTTCATTATCAAATTCTCTACCATGGTCGGTTCTTATTGACACTATTGTACATCCTAATTGGTTTTGAATTTTCTTACTAAATATTTCAAATTGATTGAAGGCTTCGGTTTTATCTTTAAGGAATCTAGTCTAAGTATACATAGAGTAGTCATCTACTATGACTAAGGTGTAGCGGTTTCCTCCGTAACTCCGTATGGCGGATGGACCGAAGTGATCCATATGAAGGAGTTCTAAGCATCTAGTCGTTGAGACTATATTCTTAGCTTTGTGACTAGCGTGAGCTTGTTTTCTAATTTTGCAAGCATCACAGAAGTGTTGATCAAACTTAAACTTAGGTAAGTTTCTAACTAATTCCTTAGAGGCTAACGATTGAATGAGATGCATATTAGCGTGACCTAATCTCCTATGCCAGAACATGGAGTTTTCATCAATTGTTGCAAGACAAATTTTGTCTTCTGGCTTATTTCCTAATTTCATCACATATAAGCCTTTCTTCCTAATACCTCTACCTATAACCTTACCATCCTTAGTGATTTCACTATCATGTTCAGATCAGAGAAAGTTATTCTACACTTATTACCACATATTTGTCCTACACGTAGCAAGTTAAATCCTAAGTTATCAAACATTCTTCTTACATTAATCCCTTTTGAGTGAGTATTCGAAATCGTACCTTTGCGAATGATGTTACCGTGATGATTACTACCTAAATAATGATGTTGACTGTATTGTATGCCTGTAAGTGAGAGTATTTAGGTACCGTTATATGTTTAGAGCGTCCGCGATCTTTAATCATTCGTCGGGTTCCAGAAGTCCGACGCAAGGTAATCTTTTTTTATAGACAATGACATCTACACATTTTGGTCCATCCAATAGCTCATGGGTCCTCATAGTTGTAAGTGCTAAACATCCATTGCATGTGACTGCAAATTGGTTGGATGTGGAATGGAAGGACAACCATTTTCATGGAGTAACTTTGACGTGGGTAAGTGTTCAAGTGCCGGGAAAGACACGAGGTTCGGTTTGTTCGACCAACGTTCCTTTTTTATTGCGGTGTTTTAGCACGAGAGTAATTATTATTGACTCTTCTAGGTGGTGGAGTTTTTGATCTAAAATTAGCTTTTGAAAAACCAACTCCGGGTTTTGACAATGTCTTATAAAATTGTTTAACTTCATTATCACTAGCAACGATAACTTTGACATTATTTACTATTATGTGTTTTGGTCTAGGACCCAAAATAGATTTTAAAAAAGACACACTTTTCTCAGATCCAAGCGTAGCTGCTGGCGGCGGTCTTATAATTTCTTTGGGGACCGCCTGTATACTAAGGGGGCCGCCCATATTTATGAGACCTCCATCAGAGGACGCCTTTTTCTGAGCTTTCACAAATTTTATTTCCTTAGTTCCACTAGATGATGCTTCAAATGAATTAAACCCTAAACCTAACTTATCACCAGAGGGTTTTTGATTACTTAACATTTCATTTAAGCAATGTGTGCTCTTTTCAAACTTGGTTAGTTTAAGAGCTTCCTCTTTAAGCTTTTCATTCTCAATTTTAAGTAATTAACATTTAGTGCATTCGAGATCAACTCCTTTGTTTTTCTCGAGTGTGGACAATTTATCTATTAATTCTCTAAGTTTGTTTTCTAGACTACTTCTAGTAGCTTTTAATCTTTTAATCTTTTATACTCAGTGATTATTTTTAGACTCATCTTGCATAATTTATCATATTCATTATCTAGAGCTAAATCATCTATTGATGAGTTTTCATCACTAAAGTAAGATGAATCAGAACATACCTCATTTGGCGCTTGAGCTACAAGACATGTTTCGTCTTTGATCTTGTCATCATCTTCTTCAGTCCACGTGGTTATCGCTCCAAGAACCTCCGACGAAAGCTCTTTGGTTCTTGCCTCTCGATGGCTTTGGACATTCTCCAATAAGATGATTCGGGTCGCCGCATCTAAAGTATTTTCTATCACTTTTACCGTTTTTATTGTCTCGGCTTCTTTGGAACGTCCTTTTGTCATTCTGATATTGTCTCACGAATCTTCCTCTTTTTTTGAAGAACTTATTGAAGTCTCTTACCGCCATGGCGTACTCTCGTCTTCACTTCCGGAAGTCAAACACTCTTCATCACTAGATTCTTCTTTGCCTTTAAGCAATGAGATTTATTTTAACTTTTGCTGTTGACTATTTCAGAGTCTTTCTGGATGATCTTTCATGAATTTTAGGTTTCGATAAGTTCATCAGGATCGGACGTTAAGTTTTTGATCTTTAATTGCGTGACTTTTCTCTCTATTTAAGTTGTACGAGCCTATGAAACTTCCTAACAAATAAGTCTTGCTAGAATAACCTTCTTGACGAGGCTTTTAGACTAGTAATAATAGTGCTAAATCTAGCAAAAGCACTATCTATAGATTCATCTTTGGAAATGCCGAATTGTTCATATTATTGAACCTAAAGGTCGATCTTATTATCTTTGACTTGACTATTACCTTGGTGGGTGATTAACAAGGTTTTCTAATTTTTTTTTGCCGTATTGCACATGAAAATTCTTTCATATTCTTTTCTTGGCAAAGCGTTGTAAATAACTATTTTTGGCTTCATGATTTTTCGGCAAGCCTTCTTTTAAGATCTTGGTTTGTTTACCAAAAGGGATAACCTCATCAAGTTTGGTTTCTGGATTTTATAATAATAGGCTTGATAAATCCCTTTGGTTAATAAAATGCAAAGATCTTAGAACTCTTTTGATTTTAAGCATATGTCCCGGAATCGATTCTTTCTACTAAATAAAACTATCACTTTCAAAAAGTGGTGGTCTTTGCATGGATCGCACCTTTCTAGATATTTGTCGGAATCCATCTGATCGTATCCAGCTTTAAAGAATACTAATATATTTTAAAAATCTTGAGTGACCTTGACTTCTGATACCAATTGTGGAAACTAGAAGGGAGGTTGAATAGTTTACAGGTTCGTTTTACGTTTTAAAAGTTTGCTTTAAAAATACTTAGATTTGAGTTGTAGGTTAACCAATCAAATTTAACAATCTAAAATAAAGCTAAACAACAATGAAATAAATAAGAGATAAGGAAAGGAACAATCAAACCAAGACGCTAAGATTTATAGTGGTTCGGCTACGAAGCTCCTCTTCGCCTACTCTCCCCGAGTATCCTACTCTAGATTTCACTATGTCAACAAGCTCCCTTTAGGCGGAAAAAACCGTTTACACGTCGCTTACGTTGTTTTCAGATATAACGCTAACAATGTGAGTCCTAATCTTTGCTTCGGAACCGAATCTACTCTCCACTCACTTAGCAATACACACTAAACAAGATCTACACTATCGGATTTATCACACAATTCCGAATTCACAAAACTACACGAAGATAATTAAAATAGAGATTTGTGTACTTTAGTAGCAAGAGAGGAGAGTTCCATAAAGAACATTCGTTTCTTGGCGAATACGAATGTTGCTTATCTTGACTTGATAGAAGGAGAGATGAGAAGGAAGTGATATAGATCATTTAAACAAGATCAAGAGTGTTTGTGATCAAGAGATTGAGAGAAGTGAAAGAAGGTATTTGAGAAGAAAGTATCTGAAAAATTCATGCAAAAGAGGACTGTTTTTCTGCCAGCAATAGTGCAAATTATAGGACAGGGGAATTCAACGGTCATTTAGGGCGGTCGGCTCGGTCCCAGATATATTGGGGGCGCCTGTAGACTCGTCTCTTGTTTTTGTCTTTTTGTGGGAAATGTTGTATCTGGTATGGAAGCTTCTATTTTGGGGGGAAAATTTGAATTTCAAATTTAAGTTTTAAATAAAACTTTTCTTTTAATTAGAAAATATTTTGTTTATGTATTTTAGTGAAAATACTTTTGTAAAAGTGTAATGGTTAAGAAAAAATATTTTCTTGATCACTAATCATGCTCAATGATTTGTTTGTTCATACCTTAAGTGATTACTAATATTAGAAATGGAATTTTAGGATTAATAATTTGTAAACGTTTATTTTTATCGTAAACGTTTTTACATTTTGTTATTATCAAAACGTTGAGAAGGCGAAAAATATAAATAACGTTTTAGACATTATTTGTATTAACATGTTAAATTAATTCTTGTTCTTCTCTTGTGCTTAACATGCTAGGCTATATCCTTTAGTATTTACTTATGATTGCATGAAACTTAGATTGTAGATCCTTTTAATGTTGCTTTTTGTTATGGATGTGCGCGTTAGGCTTTGGAAAACTAGCCATAAGATATTAAGTTGGCATAGACGTCTAGGGAAACGCGAGTGTGTAGAAAGGATACCATCGGTAACAGTCTTCATACTACCTTACCCCTAATATGGTTGATCCCTCTTAAGATATTTTAATTGTGTTTAATATACTCTTAGGGGCCTTGTAATAGTCTTCATACTACCTTACTTGTGCGTTGCCTTAACGGAATATTAAATAGACGACGGGTTCGTGTAATTCGTTCATGACTTTGGAAAGACTTACACAGATCATCACGAGTGTGACAAAGCAACAGGACTAGGAGAAGCAATCTGAGGAGTAATGCATGATTAAGTAAATAAGTTCGTTTATCATATAAGTTATCACCAAAGTAGATTAGATTTATTTTATTATTTATTAGTTTAATCAAACCAATATCTCAAACTATGATTTTACTTGCTTTCTATAAAATAAAAATACAAAAAAGAATCTTCTCTCAACCCCGTAGACCTCTGTTAGATTCTGTTCGAGCCTTCCCAACCTATTCCCCTAAAGAACGATAACAACCCCCGAGTCTTGCCTATACTACACTACAACGGTTAGGTGCTTTGCGTAGGGATTTGTAAAACTTCTTGTTGAAGTCCTACGACGACCGCATCAAGTTTTTGGCACCGCTGCCGGGGAATAGTTAGGTTTCGACCATTGTTTAACTTAGGTCTACTCGCTTGATTCCTATCAAGTGAGATTTTTTTTCAGTATATTAGCTTTTTTGTAGTTTATCTTTTCTTTGTGTTATTTGTTTTGTAATCCATTTTTGTTGACCTCCATGGGAGATGAAAATCCTATCCGTACTCTTGGAGATTACTTTAAACCTAACTACGAGGGCTATAGGAACACCATTGAGCTCCCCGAAGGGAACAATGTGGTGCCTCTTCGATCCGACACCATCCGGTTGGTGCAAAACGGATGCTCATTCCACGGACTTCGGTCTGAGGATCCAAACTCAAACACCTCTGAAGGACTTTTCTTAATAACTAGATTGACTCACTTGACCTTAACGGTGACATTAGGAAAGTAGAGCGCCTACGTTGATTTCAATTTTACCTTCGCGATCAAGACTATGTATTGGCTGAAAGTCTTCCGCGGATCCATCTCAACATGGGAGGATCTTACTACTCGTTTCTTGCTTAGTATTTCTCGGGAAGGACTGCAAACTTGTAACGAACTCATAATGTTCCAATCAAATCAACGGAGAGTCTCTTTTCTAGAGGTGGATCGTTTCAAGATCTTTACTCCAAAAGTCCCCCATCATGGCATCGACCTTTGGCTTCAAGTACAAATATTCTATGATCGCATTGATAAGGACCTCAAAAAAACTGTTGATTACGCCACTAAAGGTCAACTGAGGAAATTAAGTGCAGAAAAGGCTTGGGCCACTATTGAGAAATTAGCCCAATACGAGATGGAGGGATGGAATGAATCCGTATCCCAGAAGATGGGAGCCTTGGCTACGATAATCACGACATGAGCAGTTACTTAGATTCATGGAATATAAAGTTGATACGTAATAAAGGATGCAATCTACTTGTGGGAAGAAACTAAGGCATATTCAGGGAATAACAAGCAATGAAATGTATCAACTTACCCCCTAACCTCATGTCATAGAGGAATTTGTGCATATTGTGAGTCTAAACTTTTTATCAGAAGAGTGGAGTCAAACAATTCGAGAATATGTGGAAGTTAATTATGGGCATTTCATGTAACTCTCTTGAAAGTCACAGAAGGTGAAAGGAAAAGTAATAGATGAGGGGAGCAGGATTAAAAAATCAAGAAGATCACAAAATACCTGGACATCGAGGTTCCATAACCCCTAGCCGGGCATAAATTCTCAGAAAATCCTACGAAAAAAACATTCCCCGATACCCCCAAATCTATCCCTACAAACTCACTATGGATAGGATATGTTCACCCAACATTCTCGAATCCACCCTATTTTCGGAAGAGCACCTTCGGCTTTAAACGAGGTAAAAGAGATGGTCAAAATGTCAGATTTCGACGTGACGATGAAAATTCCTTAGCACCCCAATCGACGCCTCATAATTGTCTGACAATTAGGAATAATAACCCTAATAAAGGCAAAATCCCGTCACACTACCCTTTCACACTCACAGAAAGTAACCGCGTATTTGACCCCGGAGGGGTGTTGACTTTTCCTAAGGAAAGTCAAAAGTCAATGATTTCCTTTTAAAGGGAATTCGAAACAAAACCCCAATCCTGATGGTGTCAAAGACAACGCGTGACACTGTCACGCCAGTCAAAGAAAAATATAAAAACCCTATCTCCTCCCTCATTCTCTCCCACAAAAAAAATTATATTTCACAACCTCCATAGCCGACCCTCACTTCAGATCTTGCTACACAAAGGGCAATCATCTCCATTCGACAATGAGCAAAAGAGCCAGGAGCACAAGAGGACAATCCTCCACCTCTTAAGAAGTCTCATTGGAAGAAAAGATTCGGATGTTTGGGGTATTTGAAAATGGCGTGTACCAAATGCGCCATGATGCTCTTGCAAGACGCCCCATTCACTCCGGGTACATCTTTACTTAGGTTTTCCTTGCTAGCCAAGGCCTTTGGTCAGCTTTCTTGAGTCATCACAACGGGACCCTCTCTGGCCCTCTAATGGGTGAACCTCTTCCGAATCAATGAGCATGTCTATCAAGGAATTAGTTCGTGAATTCTTTGCTTTATTTGAGTTTTGATGCCCTACCTGTATATGTATGATCCATGAGGTTATTCGGGTGTAGGTTAGATTAGGGGGCGAGCAAGGGATATTTCTTTTTAAAGTTGGATGGAGAGTACGGTTTGTACACCAAGAAAATATAGGGAAAGTGTGACTCTTAGGGGTTAAGTAGGGCTGGACGTGAAGGAAAGTCGCTTGTGATGGAATTTTTAGCCAATCCGATTAGGGATGGTGGATTTAATGTGGGGAAGCACGAAAAGTGGCCTCCAGTAGGGACCCAAGATTAAGCTAGCCCCACCGTTGCATCGCTAACGACCATGCGGAAGAAAGGAAAACTACCACTTAGGGTCAACTCGAGTATGATCGCTTACTACCTCTAGTGTATTTACACTCATAAGAGGTCATTTGAACCTTTCCGTATGCTTGCCAAGTACCGTAAAGAGAGCAAGGAAAGATTTGATTTGCGGAGGAATGTTCGTAACTAGGATTGCCAGATCTTTTGGGTTGTTAACCAACGAAATGATGGATTCATTGAGTGTCAAGCCCCTCCCTCATGTCTTCAAGAAAAAGTTGTTAATAGATATGGGGGTTATCATGGAACTTCATAATGGAGTATGCGTTTGGCCCGCGACACGAGCGGTCGAGGAGAATGATGAGGCAGAAGAGGCGAATGAAGGGGAAGTGGTAATGAAAGGGTTGGAGGTTAACGCGCACATAACCATGTGTATCGGTCAACCTCATGAGCCATAGTATGATTGGCAGGTTCGCCAAGCACGATGGATGGACCAACAGGACGAACATTGATGGCGACTTAACACTTGGATGGGGCAACAGGAAGAGCATGCGAATTACCATTCCTGGTAATATTTCTGAGCAAGAAAGACCTGAATTACCAACTCTAAATCTTGATCCAAAAGATAAAGGTAAGGGTATAATTAAGGAAGAACATAAAAGAAGAAGCTTACTCTTCAACAATTAAGAGCTGCTGAGACTGCAAATGATGAAGAAGTTGCTAGAAAAGTAGCAGTTGAATGGAAAGAAGAGGAGGAAAGAAAAAGACTTGCTGGTCTTGAAAGACTACAAGCTGAATTAGAGGATTATGAGATGATTGTTGCAGAAGTGCAAAGAACAGAAAAAGAGAATTTTACTGAAGAACAAAAGGCAAAGTTTTTGGTTAAGACTATAGCTGCTCAAAGGAGATTTAGAGTAGAGCAACAAGCAGCATTAAGAAGAAGCAAACCTCCTACCATTCCTCAGCTAAGAAATCAGATGATGAAGTATATAAGGAATGTTGGTGGTAAAGCTTATAGAAACCTCAAAAACAAGAGTTATGAAGAAATCAAGGATATTTATGAAAAGGTGAAGAGGTTCAATGACAAATTTGTTGCTATTGGGTCAACAGAAGATGAACAAGCTATTAAGGAGATGAATGTAAAAGCTGAAGAACCTTCAAAGAAGAGAAAAGGTGATAGTGCACAAGATGTAGAAGTTATGGAACAACGTTCTTCGATCTCAAGATTTTCGATTGTTCAATCACCTGAAGGGGAATATATTGTTGTTCAAAGAGCCAATGGGCATATAAGAGCATTCAACACTCTCAATGAAGTTTTGCATATATTGGACAGACAAGACTTGCATAACTTGCATAGATTGGTGATAGAGTACTATGAACATATTCCTCCAACTGGCTTAGGTTTGATATTACATGGAGATCTAACAACTATGATGGAAACAACCGAAGAAAGTGATGATGAACTGTGGAGAAATCAGACTGAATGGGAAATCATAAAATGGAGATTGTATGAGTCCACAGGGGTGCATATACTGGAACTGGAGAATGGGACTATGATACATATGTTGGTAGAACAAAGGTATCCACTTACAAGAGAGCTTATGCAAAGAATGTTAGAGCATAAGTTAGAAGTTCAAAATGAGACAGAGAATGCTTTGAATGTAATAAGATTTGTGATGAAGCAAAAGGAGGATTTGGAAAGAGAAGAAGAATGATTCTGGTATGGTATCTAATTTATCAAATATGTTTTTAATAAAATTAACTTATGTTTTTGATAAATGAGAAAGATAAGTACTAGAAGTACTTTGTTGGAAAGTACTGTCAGCTTAATTGATTTTTGATAAAAGAGTAAAACAAAATGATTTGGTGAATAAATAGTTTTAAATGTGCAAAAAGGTTTAAGGCACAAATGATTGAAGGAAAATAAAACTGTTTTAAGGGATTGAGTGTTGGTTAACCACCACACAGCAAATGGTAATCAATTCACCATGTCTAGCAGACATAAGAATTGGCTAGTCCAAATCAAACAGTTTTGGTAAAGACATCTCAAATCTGTTGATGGTTGACAATTTACCAAAAATTGTATGGTGCTCAATACACCATGGTATTGCACTGAAGTATTGACTACTCCAGAGCAAACGGCTTTTGGTAAAGAGAACTCAAATCCGTTGATAGCTTTAATAGTTTGCTCAAAACTATATGGTTCTCAACTCACCAATGTTTAAATTACTGAGAGTTGACTAGTCCTGAGCAAACGGCTACAGGTAAAGACATGACAAATCCGTTCTTGGTTGTGATAGTTTACCAGAAACTATTCAGGTTTTCAACTCACCTAGGATTCACGTTCTGAGTAGTTGAAATGGTTTCAGTCCTCCATGGAGCTTACCTTTTCTAGGTACCAATGGACTGACTAGCCCAAGAGTGGATGGCTACTTGGTAAAGGCTCATAAAATCCATTTATGTTCCTGTGGTGGCCAGTTGCTGTTGAAGATTTGATTCAAGATGAGTGATTGTTGCTGACAAAGATTTAAAGATCACAAATACTCAGACATATCTTTACATTAAAGAGTGAAAGTGTTATCAAGACTTCAAAGATCTGTAGAGGTGAAGGCTAAACAAGAAAAAGGTATGTTTGAATATTCAACTGATCTGAATACTAATCAAGATGAAGATACAAGCTGTGCATGGAAGAAGATTTCAATAAGAAGTTTTAAACTGAAGAAAACTTGAAGTTAAGCAAGTTAACATCAAGTTAGGGGAGGATTGTTAGGAAATATTGTAAAGTACTGCTGGCAGATAACAAAGTACTGTTAGTGATATTAAAGTACTGATCATTATGTTAAAGTACTGTTAGTAATAGAAAGGTACTGTTAGCAATATCAAAGTACTGCTTATAACAGTTTTAGAGTTTTAGAAGGATTGTACTAGGAGAAGATAAGCATGGCAGGCTGTAAGCCCAATAGGGTTAATCCTTGATGTCTATAAAAGGACCCCTTGGAAGGCATAGTTAGGTACGAGAACAAGTACGAGTCTTAGAAGAAGTATTAGCGATTAGTATTATTAGTGTTTAGGGATCTGCAAAGTTAGGCAGGTTCAAGGTGTGATAATAAAAGTAATCTTTTGATTATTGCTGTGTGTTCTTCTTAATATTATCAATTAGATTTCGCATAGTTGATAGTATTCAGTGTCAGTGTTTCTTAGTTATTATCTTGGATTTATTCAAGGTAGTAATATTATTTACAAGTTAAAGGTTCAACATATTAGAGTACATCGATCCTACAGATTTAGTTTATAAATTAATTGTTAAAAGTTTATTATTAAAGTTTATACACAAATAATTATGAGGACATTGTGCTTGGACATGAATGATGGACATGAACTTGAGGCCCCAAAATATGTAAGACTTGTGGTATTAATTAATGTATAGGACTTGTACAAATTTAATCCATTAGTAAATTTATAAAAGCTAGTTTATAAATCTTACATATATACAAAATATTTTAAACATTTTGTCTAAATTCAAATTTTTATAAAATATACAACCTACTGATTTAAACAGTACTATTTATGAGGATTCCGTGCATATAAAGAACTTGAAAAACTAAGCTATAACGAAAGAGTTATGAATTTTACGAGATTACGATAATTAAATATATAAAAGTGTTTTTATAAAAGTAGATTTATAAAAACTAACACTATTTTGAATCGGATAAATTTTATAAATATTTTATTATGATAGATCATTTCAATCAGAAACCGTGCATATAAAGAACTCTAAAAAGAGAATTAAAACGAAGGAGTTATGAGTTTTGAAAGATTTAAAGATATAAAAATAGTTTTATAAAAACATTTTGAATTTACTGTTTTGACACAGATTTTTATAAAAATGGTGAGTATTTTACATGAATAGTTTATCTCATCACGATTTCATACATATAAAGAACAAGCGAAACAAAGTTAAAATGAGCAAGTTATGAGTTTTAAAGATTTAGGATAAATAGAAATTACAAAATCTAATTTATTTTTATAAACAACTTTCTGAATTTTTATAAAAATATAACAATCTTATAGAAATATAAAAAGTGGTTTACGAGTGTTTTCGGATCCGTTTGAGCTATAAAAACATTAAGAAATAATGTGGTAGTACTTATATAAAATTTATATACGTTTTTAACTTTATAAGTATTATTTTATAAAATAATAAAACTAGTTATATAATATCATTATATAAATACTAAAGATATTAAATCATGTATTATTAACAAATAACCAATTGTTGGACAAATATAATATTTTCTTTACAAATGCAAATGCTTGGACATTTAATTAACAAGCCTGACTTAAATATTGTTTCAACTTTTACAAATTAAACAAAATTAATAGGTGGTGATATAACTCTATAAAAGTATATGATGTATTTATATTAAATACATTATACTTATACGACCTATAATTAATTAGGTTGCATTCCGGATCGTTTGGGACAATTACTTTGTTGATTTTACGATAATCACTACTTTCACTAGAGGTGGGTTTATATCCCTTCTTTCACTTGTTTTACTTTTACTTTACAAATCTCGGGGGAGAATACATGCTCGTTACAACTTGTTTACATATTCATTTACAATCTCTTTTACGTACTCTTCTACATATTTGTTTACATACTTGATTTCGTAACTCATTTGTATACTCGTTTACATGAACGTTTACAAACTCATTTACATGGTTGATTACAAACTCGTTTACATACTTATTTTCATATCTCGCAATGGGATACAATACTTGTTTTCACTTATAGACGCAACAACTTTACTTGGATTCAAATGATTACGGATTAGCTTAAGTTGCATGAACTGCTAATTACTCGGAGGGTAAGCGCGAATATTATAAGATAGATCTATTTGGGATTGACAATCCTCGTTCGGGTGATTAGCTCTCACTAGTTGCAGCAGTACCGAACTAACGAACGTAATACCATATCGGAGCACGATTAGATTGGTGTCTACAGGGCCAACAACTACATACTCATGAACTCTTATTATGCCTTGAATAAAGTGGCATACATATAAGTCTACGCCACAGTTTCATGAACTTAGGGGTGCAATCGTAATCACACATGGTGACTATTGTATTTGATACAATGGTCATGCATACTTTACAAACGCTTTGGTACAACTGTACTTAACTTTTTTGTGACTATTGTATGGGATACATTAGTCATACACATCTTTGATTCCAACCTGTACACTTACATTTTTATGACTATTATAAGGATTGAAATGATCATTCACGCTTTACAAACCTTGATTTCAACATTTATACATACATTTTTGTGACTATCATAAGGGTTGAAAAGGTCATACATACTTTACAAAAACTAGAATTCCAACATTTTAACAAATGCATTTGTATGATTTGTGTTTATATACATTTTAAGAAAAACTATAATTTAAGTTTGTATGTTGTAAGTCTTGTATGGGCGGGACTTGTAACATAGTACGTTTATATATATATATAGTTTTGTGATACACATTTATACTTACAAAAACCTATGAACTCACCAACTTTATGTTGACACTTTTAAGCATGTTTTTCTCAGATGAATAATGATGCTTGACATAACTGATGTGCATTGGAGTCCATACTTTACAAGATTACTTTTTCAAACAACTCATCTAGAGGTCGTTCTCTTGTGCAACGGTACTCATGAAGTAACGCTCCCAAATCCTTATTCCGTTGCGACCTAATTTGGAGGTGTTACAGGGGGCACCTTTTTGAATTACATGTTTGTTTTATATGTGCCCCTTAAATGTGATCTTCAACCAGATGGTTGGATTGAGGATAGTGGTAACACTAAGCACATGAGCGTTAATAGAAGATTGTTTACTTTATACAAGGAGTATGAAGGTGGACATGGAGTAATTTGGAGCAACCTTAAAGGCAAGGTTATCGATATAGGTAATATTCATCAGGGTAAAAGATCTCACCCCGGTAAATAATGAAGAATCTTAATTGTGTTCTTCACATTTTGTTAAGGGTTTACTATTCTCATTATCATGTACATTAAGAGATTTTATGAGCAAACAACTTAGGTTGGATCATGTGAGTGAATTGTTCATTTTTATTATCATTATGTTTCTTTTTTCATTCTTACTCATCATGCCTTATGATAATCATTTTTAATTTAGAATATCTAGTTGTATAATCGGTACCGCATTAATTGTGATGCAGGTGACTATGTTGTTTCGCGTCAATAATTTTAATTGATCGTGATGAACCTATTAAAACAACGACTTGACCAATATTAACTAGTACAAAGCATAAAAATAGGTATACGGCGGTATACGGGCAACTGGGAAAACGTTAACAAATATCCCATTCTAGTATCAGATTATTCTCTATAGTCATGGTCTAACCTATTTAATACATTATTGTATTTGTTGTGAGAGATGATTTGCACACATTATGTTTTAATTTGCAAACTCTTATGTACAACCGGTTAAAGCAGAGTATATATATAGTATAATAGTTTAATGCACATGATTGAGTGTCTCAATCAAAAAATGAAGTGTGCAAATCATTTCTCATTTGTTGTTGGATTAAAATAGATTATATTAAGAGTAATAATCTATATATACCAATAAAGAAGGCTTTAAAAAGGCTCTCAATACCCCTTTAAAAAAGAATATTAAAATTCTAAAGTGTCTAAATTTGTCATTTTACTAACTCGTTTAAATTAAACCATTAATTAAGAATATGATACTTCGTTAGTCAAAACTTTCTATGGAAGCCTCCCTTTATTCGATCCACCCTCAACCAGTTGTAACCTACCCAAATGCAAAACCTTCTACAGATTTAATCAAACCTAATCCCAAACCCAATATCATCTGAAATAATCCAAAGCCGACATCATCATCATCAGAAAATCGCTGCTATTTGAAGCTTCGATTCTTCATTTTTTTCTCCAATTCTATTCATGTTTCAGGTAATTTTTTAATTTTTAGATAAAAGTTTTTTTCACTAAAATTTAGTTTTTCTCTGTTTTTGATGGTCATGGTTGCAGGTCAAGGTGAATGATAAAGATACGATGTGTATGAATATAATGAGTATCTTATCTTCTATACAAGTTTTTTATTGTGATAAGAACAATTTTTAACAATTGTTTAAGCTTCCCGGTTGTTGGCAATTAACTATATATTGCCACATGTTGGTAATTTACAATTTGTTTTTTTTTTCAATTGTCGAAATGAACACAAAGTGTTTGATATTATGCCCGTGAGATCTTAGTAAAGTTAACTCTATAGATGGCTTTTAATTCAATCAATGTCATGGTTGTTACAGCCTTACAGGATTTTTTGTATTGTTCTTCAAGTAGTTGATGATTTGTTTGACTACATAAAAGACATGAACCCTTAACATATCATGTCACATGTATTGTTTTAATCATGTTAATTTTGTGGTTTTCACTGTTACAGATATTGTAAAGATTTTGTCGATGAGTGATTCAAATTACATATCATATTTAAGGAGTATGTTAATGGTGATTGATTCGAATTTCATATCATATTTAAAATATTATAGATAATAAATCATAGATGTGACTTTAATGTGTATGTGACTGATCGTGCAAAAATAGTTTGTTACTTCAGTTAATTTATTTATGTTGGGTTGATAAAGTCGTTAACATTATTGTTTTAGTTATTTTTTGAATTATTATGTTTGTTTCATTGTGCAGGATTTTGTGAAGATTGCGCCTTTGACAGAGATTTTACACGTGCAAATTCAACCGCGTTTAATGAAGGGAAAATTCTATTTATGTCTCACGATCAAAGTGGATTTGTGATAAATGCCTCATTATTTTTTTTTCTTCAAATGCTTCAGAGTGACCAGAACTACCAGAGCGACTAGAGCAACCCAATAAAAATTATTAAAAGGTACACAAAAAAATATTTGTGTACTTTGAAAGTACACAAAATATTTTTTTGTTGTACTTTTTTTGTACTTTTTGGTTGTACCTTTTAATAATTTTTTATTGGGTCGCTTCAGTCGCTCTGATAGTTCTGATCGCACTGGTGCATTTGAGGAAAAGAGAAAATGGTGGGGCATTTATCACAAACACTTTTTGATTTCGGGGCAAAAATAGAATTTTCCCTTTAATGAACGCTCGAATGATCCATGGTTTAAGCAAATATGCTTTTCAGCCACCCATTATATGATAATTGTTGTACATTCATACATTTGGCAATGGGCGAAACACAAGGACAAGAAAAACACAAGGTATAAAAAGTACCAGCGGAATAAACCCGCGGTTTAACTGTAAGTCCGCGGTTTAACAGGTTCTAGTGGTTTAAGTATGTGGTTTGTGTAAGCGGTTTATCTGGTCCATATAGTTTAACTTGTCTTTCAGGAGATTTAACAAGGTTCATCCTGCGGTTTAAGACAGTGGTTTAGCTAGGCGGTTTAAGCAAGGTCCCGCGGTTTAAACAGGCGCCCCGTGATTTAAACCGGCGGAATAAGCTCACGGTTTAAGGTTTTTTTCAGATATGCCACAGTTTAAGGGATTGTGTGATCGCGGTTTAGGATTTTTTTTCCAAGCAGGATCTCACGGTTTAAACCGGCGGTATAAGGTCTGTGGAAATTAGAAGGGGGGTTGAATAGTTTACAGGTTCGTTTACGTTTTAAAAACTTTGCTTACAAAATATGTAAATTCGAGTTGTATGTTTAACCAATTCACAATAAGAGTAAACAATATAACAATCTAAACTAAAGCTAAATAACAATGACAATAATATGAAGAGATAAGGAAATGGACAATCAAACCATGACACCAAGATTTATAGTGGTTCGGCTACGAAGCTCTTCTTCGCTTTACTCCACTCCCTGAGTATCCTACTCGAGATTTCACTATGTCAACAAGCTCCCTTAAGGCGGAGAAAACCGTTTACACGTCGCTTACGTTATTTTCTGACACTAAGCTAAATGTCGAGTCCTAATCTTAGCTAGAACCAATCAACCACTTCACAATCAATACACAATCACTAGATCTACACTATCGGATTTACACAATATCCGAATCACACAAATACACAAGATAATTACAATAGAGATTTGATGCTTAGAAGAAAGGAGGAGAGATCACAAATTAACACTTTGTTTATTGACAAATACGAGTGTTCTTCTCTTGCACTTGAATGAGAGGGAAAAGATGAGAAGAAGAGATTAGATCACTTGAAACAAGATCAAGAGATATTAGTGATCAAGATATTTAGTGAGAGAAAGAAGGTTTTTAGAGAGAGAAAGAAGTGTGAGAAAATTCGTGCAAAGAGGTCTGATTTTCAGCAAGGGATAGAGCAGTATTTATAAGCAGGAAAATCCAACGGTAACTGGCGGCAGTCCTAGCGGTCCCAGATATATTAGGGGGTCGCCAGGCCTATAAGGGGGTCGCCAGGTAGACTCAGCTCCCTTTTTTATCTTTTTGTGGGGAAGGTTGTATCTGGTATAGAAGCTTTCGTTTTGGAAAAAAAAAATGAATTTCAAATTTTAAGTTTTTAATAAAACTTTTCTTTTATTTAAAAAATATTTTGTATAATTAATTTTGTGAAAATCTTTTGTAAAAATGTAATGGATAAGAGAAAAACATTTTCTTGATCACTAATCATGCTTAATAATTTGTTTGTTCATACCTTAAGTGATTACTAATCTTAGAAATGGAATTTAACGATTAATAATTTGTAAACGTTTAATTTTATCGTAAATGTTTTTACATTTTGTTATTATCAAAACGTTGAAAGGTCGAAAAATATAAATAACGTTTTTAGACATTATTTGTATTAACAATCTCTCCCTTTTTGATGATGACAAAATATAAACTCATTTTATAAAAAATTAATTGTTACACATTATTAATGAGTTTTGTTCCATTTCTCCCCCTTTTTGTCGAATCCAAAAAGGATGATCGTCAAGTTGTTGTAGGAAGAAAGAAATCAACGATATCAAGACTCCCCCTTGATGTATGCTCCCCCTTGTTCGAGGCACCAAGGGATCGATCTTACGAAAATTGTTTGCTACAAAACAAAGTTAGAAATACAAGTGCAAGACAAATATCTTTCAAAGCAACACATTATATTTAAGTCACCCAAAAGAGAGTTTCATTCAACATTCAAGAAACCCATACAATAGTGAATACAACTAATGCATTCATACACCATAAAATAAAACTAGATATAATACGAGCTAGGACAAATTCATACAATATTTATATGAATCATTACAATAGAAAGTAGATAATCATAAAGACATAATAAGGCATAGATCTACACTAGTGAATTCTTGAAGAGTAGAAGATGTCATAATCAAAAGATGGAAGGTCAATTATTTAGGTAGATTAATCATATAAGAATGATTAATTAAAGAGGGAAAAAGAAGGGGTTGGTGACACATAATTTGGAGGAATACGGGTTGGAGGTATGGGACGGGTAAGAAGAAATTAAATAAAGTTGATTTCATTTCTCAAAGAATGGAATTGGTGTCTAGAAAACTTGCAGCAATGACAAAAACTTGAGTGAAATTCAACTTGAGCATGAGAAGAAGGATGAATTTGTTGTGGTGGTGGTGAAGGTGGTGCATGAATGTAGGCATTAGATGGATTAGTGTGTGAATCAAGGATAGTGGAGATGTTGTGGAGTTGGTTGATCATTTGATCTCTTAAAGGATTGTATGATGGTGGTGAAGGAGATTGTAAGTAGACTCTTGGAGGAAGTGGAGGTGAGTCCTTTTGGGAAGGAGGTAATGATTTTAGAGTGGGTGTTTTGCGTTTCCATACTTGTCTTACCGACATTCTTGGTTTTTTAGAGAAGATGGAATGGTGGTTTGAGAAAGATATTGATGATGAAGGAGAATAGGATAAAGAAGATGATGGTGGTAGTGAGGTGTGAGAGTTTGATGATTTAAATAATTGAAAGGGTAGTATAACATGGCAAATCATGGTGTGGATGGAAGAGGATGCCAAAGATGGTTTGGCTAAACAGGGAAATGACAGCTTGAGGATGTAGGTAGGAGGGTCAAAGATACAGAAAAAGGGGTAAACTCAAAATTTTCATTCCCCCTGGTGGCGGTCCCGTATTACCAGGCGGTCCAAAATACATTGGGGGGCCGCCGGGTATTTAAGGGGGCCGTTTTCTTGAAGAATGAAAATTTCTAGTTTTTCCTTTTTCTTAAGTCCAGTGATTTTGGCATCTACAAAATTCAAGAATCAACTAATTCAAGCAATAATATGTAGTCTTAAACTAGCATGCAAATCATTTCGCAAGTAGTGCCATTGTTCGCATGTCACATTCATAATCATTTTGCTAATCATAGAGCGTTGATAAAGTGGGGAAAATCGTCCAAATCAAATGCAATGTCATTTGCCATTTCTAGTCCTAATAAGAGAAAGTTATAATGTATTAAACAAGAAAGATAATAATAATAATAGTTTTTTAGTAGTTATGCCAATATGTTCACTTTCGTTTTCAACCCATCATGTTCTTGAGAGCTTGTCCAATTGACATTAACCCTTCCCGGTGAGCATCTCGTTGTTGAGTTTGAAGATTAATAGTTTTGGAGAGATGGGTGTTCAAGTAATGACTTTCATGAGGAGGTTTTTAATGGACTCTTGAGACAACATTGGATGTTGATGAGATGTTTTGGGACGGAGATGACGAGTTGGAATGAAATGATTCATCATCATTTTTGTAACACCCCCAAATTGGGTCGCAGCGGAATAAGGGTCCGGGGCGTGTTACTTCTCAGATCAATAACACAAGATAATATAAGAACGACCAAAAAGTCGTTTAAAACTGATACATTGGATTTAATAAAGTATGTGTTACAAAAGCCCGAAGCTTTACTTGTTTACTTGTTATTATTACAAAGATTTCCAGCCCATAATAGATATACAAAATGTAATGCGACTCAATCTTTAATGTATCACTTCAAAATATAATCACCAATGTATCCTTCGCACCTTGTGCTTAATGACCTCCTGAAAAACATTGCATTTAAAAACGTCAACATAAAGTTGGTGAATTTCATAGGTTTATGTAAATGTATATGCAGGACCGCAAGACTTTCCCAGTGATAATGCAACAGATGCAGACATCACAAAATGTAATTACGTTTACCTAAGCTCATGACACCGAAGCTCGAAATAATTGAATACAATATATAAATATAGCCTACCATGCCCGTGATGATGTTAACCCCGTATAATCCAGTATTCCGACATTGATATACGTTCGTTTTCCAGTGATAGCTAGTCAACGAACGGTCGAGTCAATCCCAAATAGATCTATCTATAATCATTCGCGCTCACATTCCAGTAATTGACAGTTCATGATTCATGGGCATTGTGGGTTATCGCTACTTAGGAAAAAGTAATCTTGATAACAATGTACACTTTCGTCCAATTTGTAAAAAACATGCATATATTTCTCACCCCAATAACTTGTTAATTTAAATATTGTAAAACATGGGGTTATGAACATCACCTTGAGTGAGTAGATGATAATAAAAATATCCAAGTACAAACGCGTCACGCTATACGCCCGAATGCAACCTAGTAATTACAGGTCGAATCAGTTTCAAGTACGTTGTATAAATTAACAACAGTAATAATCCTATATGGTTATCCATCGTCTATGTTCGGGCTCATTTATAATTGCAGAGGTCATGACCATGACGTACGAGGAGTTAGGACACTTTAAAATCGTAATTCCAACAACTCGTCAATACGCCATCCGAGAAGCTCATTATGAAATTCCTAGTGATATAGCACTTGATAACTAATAAACTTATATAATTATATAGTTATATCATCCATCTATTTGTTTAAGTGAATCGTAATTATAAAACTAAAAAATTTTATAAATACGGCATTAGTAAAAAATGACATAACTTTGTCGTTTTAATGCCCGTTTTCTCGCGTTTCTTACGCCATCGCTTTTGTATAGATGAGTGATCATAAAATACATTTTAGGGTTTTTGAGATTTTCTGAATATGTTTTCTATTCATAACAGCTATAAAAATATTTTTTATACCTTTTACATTACGTAAAACCCGTTTTCTGCAGTATCTTATCGTTATAACTCCGTTTTTAGCGATTCTTCGTACAACGTTATCGTAATTGAAGTTTTATCTATTATTGTGTCTTATAAAGTATAAGTTTCTGCCATGATAGTAACCTTTTTATAAAATTTCTTTTTATAAAGGTTATTTTTTTTCCAAAATGTGTTTAAAACTTGTTTTTAGGACTTTTTAGCTTTACCACTTTGTTACAAACCCATTAGAACCCTTAATATCTTATGTCTTACATATATTAGGTCCATTAGGTCATGTTTTGTTCATGTGAGTCCAAGATAACAAGATTAACATGTTATTTTACCATTTTCACTTGTAATTTATTAAGTAAATCTTTAAAACCCTAATTTGTTCATAAACATGTTATACTTAACCAACATGTTAAAATACTTATACATTCCTTTTAACATAATATTATCATCCATATGACATGTAAATAAGTGTACAAAACAATGATCATAAGTAAAAATTCATTTTACATATTCAAAAGTACCCTAAATGGTGATTTAGCTAAATATAACATATGAACACATAAAATCTTAGTTATGAAATGATTAAGCCTTATATATAACCTTGCTTGGATGAGTAGAGAAGAGAATAACAATCACACCCTTGTGATTAACAACCTTGGCTTGAAAATATAAGGTGAAAACCCTAATTTTCCCAAGTAAACCCTTTCTTCCTTTTCTTGATTCCTTCCTTGCAAATGGTTAACCAACTCTTGAATCCTTCTTAGAATACCTTAGATATGATGTGTGTATGCTTGTATAATGATAGAAAATCAAGCTATGGATTTGGTTTGGAGGGTGTTTGATGCCGTGAGTTTGAGAGAGAAGAGAGAAAGATTTTTGTGATTTTTGGTTAAGTGTTTATGAAAGAAAGAGTGAATGCATGTGCTATTTATACTACTTGGTAGATATTATGAGATATTATGGATGTCTAGTTGATCATATGAAAGGTGGCAAAGCTTCTTGAAGAAGATTGGATGACATGAGAATAAGATAGGCTTATTTAGAGCTTATCTTGGTCTAGTCATGGTTCAAGTTGCATGAAGATATTTTACAAAGCTTCTTGGTGACTCTTGGCTTATCCTAGTCACTTATACACGAAATTATGCTTGTGTATAAGTTAGGATATGTTTTGATCTTTTATATAATGAATACTTGCATTATATTAAGTATAATGTAGGATAGACTTAATAAAATGTATAACTTGCATATGGTAGAGTTTGATTTGAATTCTTTCATGAAAAATATGTATAATGTGATAAATATTTGAAGTTTTAAATAAACTTTAAGTATTGGGTATACATTTTGGGTAATTGATGAAGCGTAGATAAGTTAACGTGCTTCCGGGAAGGCTTAAACGTATTTTATCGCAAAACGTAAACACTTAACGTTACTTATAAAAATAAAATGTGCAATGATAATAATTATCCTCTAAATAATCATATAACACTTGCTTGATGTAAACATTTAATTGTTTAATGCCCGTTTACATTGAATGATTATTTTTAGTTTACGCGATTTAGCTTAACGATTACGATTTAAAAGCAAACGCGTAAAACCCTAAAAATAAATTGTGAATTACATAATGTCATACAATGACCTAAAACACGAGGTGTTATAGTCTTCCCCCGTTAAATGAGCCTTGTCCTCAAGGCTTATGACACGGCACTTGATGATGGTGTGGTCTTGGTGAAGAGGTGTGGATATTTCTTCCTGAATTGATCTTCACGTTCCCACGTAAACTCAGGACCCCGCCTAGAGTTCCATCGAACCTTGACAATTAGGACACGGCTTCGTCTCAATTGTTTGACTTCGCGATCTATGATTTCTACAGGCTCTTCAACAAAATGAAACTTGTAATCTACTTGCAGTCCTTCCAACGGAACGACTAATGGATCGTCAGAATAACATTTCTTCAAGTTGGATACATGAAACGTATTGTGGACCCTGCTCAGCTCTTGAGGAAGCTCAAGCTTGTAAGCAAAGGCTCCAACCTTTTTCAATACTTTGAAACGTACGACCCCTTTCCAAGGCGAAACCTTAAGCATAACTTTATCTCCAACTTGAAATTCCATCGGTTTACGCTTTATAAAATAATGACTTCTAAATTTAAGATGTCGATGATGGGTAAAATGTCTTTCTTTCTAGGACTTCAAATTTCTTAAAGTCCTAGAGGCATCTTTATTAACCAGTCTAATTATGCTTTGGAAATAATAAAGAAATATGGTATGCTATCTAGTGATCCCATAAACACCCCTATGGTGGACAAAATTAAACTGGATAAATATCTACAGGGGAACTAGTCGATCCTACACATTACCGAGGGATGATTGGTTCATTAATGTATCTTACATCCAGCAGACCAGACCTCGTATTTGCAGTGTGCATGTGTGCCTGGTATCAGGCAAAGCCTATCAAAAAGCACTTACATGCAGTTAATTGAATCTTTCGATACCTAAAAGGAACCATTGATATGGGTCTTTGGTATTCGAAAGATTCCTGCATTACTCTAACAGCATATGCATATGCAGACCACGCCGGGTGTTAAGATACTAGACGGCAAATCTAGAAGTGCACTATTCTTGGGGGATAAATTTGTCAGCTGGTCATCCAAAAAGCAAAAGAGCACTGCTATCTCTAGTATATAGGCTGAATATATAGCTTTATCTGGATGTTGTGTTCAAACTTTATGGATGAGATCACAACTAACGGACTATGGGCTTAAATTCAATAAGATTCCTCTGTATTGTGATGTGCAATCGCTTTATGCTGCAACAATGTTCAACACTTAAGATCCAAGCATATAGATGTAAGATACCACTTTATTAAGGATCCAAGTAAAAAATGAGTGGTGGAACTCTACTTTGTCATAACTGAATATCAGCTAGCAGACATCTTCACCAAAGCTTTGCCACGAGAAAGATTCAACTTCTTGATAAAAAAAGCTTGGACTGAAAAGCATGTCTCCCGATACTTTGAAAAATCTGGATGAAGAAGAGGAAGAGTAATGGTGGTAATTCTTCACATATCCTATGTAGTATATGTAAAAAACAGAAAACTCAAAAAGATTTTTTCATTTTATATAAATTTTTCAAAAATATGTAATTCTGACATGTCTTCTGGCATCGATAATATTTACGACCCTATAAATGTCATTCAACAATGGCACGTGGTTGTAAATAAAGTTCGAACATAAGTTCTAAATGTTTTTAAAACATGTCAATGGTTTGCTATTATTTCTAATAGCAACCCGGTCTTCATTTTAAAGGCAAGTTATTTTCGCCAAAAAAAGTACTTGACCTCACAACGGGAATTAATTTTCTTGGGTATGAATTACTTAATATTCATACAAAGGCTTGTGTTTACTTTGCAACACAACCCGTGCTTTCTATATAAAATAAGTGTACGTGTCAGTGCATTTATTTTCAAAATAATAGAAATCTTATTTTATTGGTGTTGAGTTTAAAACAAAGTAATCATCTCACGGTTTAATCAGAAATTGATTTTCAAAGACAATTTGTCCACTCAAACAATGACTACAGCTCTTTAAATAGAAAATGAGTCATTATTTGAGGGGGAGAAAATGTCAAATAATCTTCTTTAAAAATCATCATTATTTGAGGGGGAAAAAGTCTTAAATAATAACGGGTTAATAATTAAAGGGGAGTTTGTGATAGGGTGATAAGATGAGCTAGTTCATGACGACTGTTTGGTCGAAATAATATGGAATTCGTGTAGAGTGTATGAATATTCTTGGGTTTGTGTTTAAATGAGTTATTATGTTCCCTTGTAACTATTAGAGTATGGAAATAACTAACTAGAACATCAAATTTGATTTTCATGGCTTAAATCTAATAATAAGCCACGAAAATTTTAGTTTTGCTGTTATTGTGGATAAAATCTTGATAAAGGCATTTATGAATTGGTTGTGTATGCTAAGAATCATGTTTTGTGTAACAAAGATGCTTAGTTGATGATACTTGTGATTTTCAAGAAATTTGGGCGAAACATACTTGAAATTTTCATTAGGCGAAACATACAGGTGTACTTGCACTAGGCGAAACATACATGTCTGTTACACTAGGCGAAACATACATATTTGTTATGCTATGCGAAACATAACCAGTTTTACACTAGGCAATTTATACATGCAATTTTAAATTAGGCGATTTATACATGCCATTTGCACTAGGCGAAACATACCTCCCTAATTGCACTAGGCAAAAGATACATGGTCAATTGCACTAGGTGAAACATACATGGTCAATTTCACTAGGCGAAACATACATTGTCAATAACAATAGGCGAAACATACATATTTCCTTTAGGTTTGACTTAGTTTGACCTAGGAATAATATTAGATTGTTTTATAACAACCCACAATTTTCATAAATGTAAATATCTATCTATTAAGTTAGATGATGTACAATCTATCAGTTATATATGAACTCACCTTTTTCAAGGAAATTTTTCGCTTTATTACATTACATTACTTACTTTGCCAATATCTCAATGTGCAACATTTCTAGCATAACTAAAGTTAACGGGCTCAGGCAACCTACATATGGAAATCCTATCTTCATATATGTCAAGCAATCATCATAATATATCAAGTCAATATCATAATATCATTTTTACAAAGTACATTATTCCTATAATATACCATTCGCAACGTTATATCAAAACGAGCTTTAAAACCGTAACAGATGCTCTAAACAAACCAACCCTAATTCCATGAAGGGATTAACATCTAAAGTGGAATCAAAGCTACTAAAGTATATGTACAAACAATAAACATCTCATTTGAAATATAAAATCTCTTCAAGTCAAAGTACAAGTCCCTGAAAGCTCAATGTACAAGTCATTAAACATGATCTCCAAAATAGCCGTTTTACCTCTGTTTTCATTCTAATTTCTTCACCATCACTTGTGTGCAAGCTACTACACTCAATATACAATGTGTAAACCCTAATTATTCTATTCATAAGCTTTCATATCTATTTCTACATTCAAAAACCCTAATTCAAAACCCTAAACCCTAAAACCAAGCTAGTTTCTGAACCATGACTCGTTTCTTCATTTTATCCAATTAAACCTAAATCAATACTTAAATAAGTTGTAATAACATAAATTACAACATTATCAATCACTTTCCATCATCATTTCACCATATTAACAACAATGTACAAGAAATAAAACTAGAAAACCCTAATTGTGCCCTAATTGTGATTTTGACCCGTTTACTCATTTTCTACCCATTTTAACCCAAACCACCTATCAACTTTTGATTATAATCCTTAATATAAGTCTTAGGATCAGTAACCTAACATTCCTAATCAAGTATACAAGGAATCCAAGCTTAAAAACCCTAAATGAGCCCTAGTGAACTAGAAATACAAAACCCTTGCAAAATGACCCATTTTAACTAATTTTCTTGCAACTAAGCACCTCCATGACAAGCACCTTACCTCCCTAGCTGCTTACAAGCACCTCTCTTCAAATATCTTCATCTTATATTGTTTAAAAATGGCACATGGTCTCCTTGTTTTTCCTATCTTAGACGCGACATGCAATGGGGTAAACACCTCATCCAAGCTAGTTTTTAGCTTAACCAACACATCCTATAGACCCTAATCATCACCCTCTAGCCCTTACACATGTCCTAACTCAGATCATAAGCTTACCTTGGTCACCAAGATCATTTCACCTATAAATAGCAACCTAAACCATTTATTTTTCTTCATCCCCCACTTCTTCCTCTATAACCCTTACATAGAAGCAATCCTTTGCTCTAATAGATCCTAAGTGATCTTAAGAAGGCTCAAGTACAGAAAGGAAGCAAAAGAAACCAAGAAACGAAGCCCGGGAGTCGTTATTCTAGGCGTACGAAGCTAAAAGTCCCGATTCTGACCCATTTCTAAGCTATAAGCTCAAGACCAGGTTATCTAAGCTTATATTCTGTATTCATACCTTTATAATGTTCATATTATTATGCTAAAATCATCATATAAAGCTTTGAACTAAAAAACCTATGTGTTATACCTTTTTGATCCAAAACCGTACACCCAAAACCCTAATTTCATGTTTTTACTTAATCTATAAGCTAAGCTTGTAAACTATTGTTATAATATATCCCAATAAGCTTAACTAACATTAAAATAAGTGCTTTGATAAGTCATGAAAGAATTTGAGCTTAAAACCCGCGCGTTTTTATTTTAAAACCCTAATACGACCTGTTTTGCTTCCTAGCTTAACGAATCATTAATTTAAACTTGCGTTGTGTTCGATCTTCATATTATAGTTTATTATAACTTATAAATGTCTATTGAAAGGTTAAAATAAGCTTGCAAGGCAATTTGTAAAAATCCTGTCCCGAATCTATATCGTATCACAATACTAGGGAGCTTCATATTAAGGAGTTTCATCTTGGTATTACGTTTTGACTGAGTTGTTGGGTTTACAATTTAAAGTGCCCTAGCTCCTCAAACGTTTACTGAATGAACTCTGAATTATGATGGCCCGAACGGTGATATAATACTCCATAATAATTCAATCAAAGATATACATTATACTTTATAAAGTTTTGAAACATAACAATCAAACTAAGACTTGACATATTACCTCAGGTTGCGTATGATGAAGCCGTTACTTTCATTTCATATACATTTGCTATCAATCAAATTTACCTATACTGTTAAGGTGAGTTCATAGCATCGCATTTCAATCTTTCAATTGTTTTATAAACCCGCGAGGGGGATACATGCTATAAACCATGAATGCAGTTTTTTTCTGTATGTTGTCCTGATTTATTATTGTCTAAGTAATTATTTTGCCTTTAAGTCCCTAATATCATGAACCGTTAATTACTCTACGGAGTGAGTGCGAATGTTGTGAATAGATCTATTTGGGTTGGACTCCCCGTTGGTGTACCCAGTGATTTCGGTAACCAATTTGTTGGTTCCATGATCATTCATACAAACCTTAACAATGATGTGTAGAATCAAGATGCAGGAAAATAAAGACTTCATTGATGATTGAAAGAAAAACCTTTTTTTTGGTGGCTAGAAACCCTAACAATAATATAATGACTAGCTAAAATGTCTAACCTAATAATGAGAAAAACATAGAGTATTTATACTCTAAAGAGGATAGGCCTAGGAGGCCTTTGTGGGCTTTTTGCATCTTGGCCCGTTTACATCATTAAACATTAATTAATTAATTAACTAATGAGCTATAAAATGCTAGTTTTCTTCAAGACCGAGCTTCTCTTGTTAGACTGTGAAATTATGTTTCTAACACAATTGCACATCATTAGAATATAACTACAGGTGTTTTGGCAAAGGCACCCGTTGGGGCTATAACATATCAAATATATCCCAAGGCTTCGGATTCATGAGCTAATGGCAATAATATTTGTTTTATAACGGGTGTATAACAACGTAACCCAATATCGAATTTGCATTCAAATTATTTAACTTAAACCTATGAATATCACTCAACCTTTGTGTTGACTTTTTAGCATGTTTTATCTCAGGTAATTAAGCAACTTATGGCACGGAGTGGCGAGGACTTGAAGATGGAAAAACTGTTATCATTCAAACTTTGTGTTTTAGATTTTGGGACCTTTCGTTTGTAAAAACTCTGATGAAATAATGAATGATAACTAAATTTTCAAAAATGACTCTTTTTGATTCGTTTTCTATGATTATGACTGTTGTACCTTGAAGTAATACCCCAGATTAGCTTCCGCTGCTATATGTAAAAATGGGGGTGTTACAGATTTGGTATCAAGAGCCACGTTATAGAGAACAAGGTTGAAACCTTAACTATAACTACTTTTCTTTTTCCATCCAAGAAAGTCCTCCGTGCCGCTATATCTTCTGAAATGGTATGTAAAGATACATAACTATTATATTACTAAATAAATAACTTATGTTATTTATCGTTGGGTTGTTAAACAGAATGATGTATTCTCCCGACCATCCTACTTCCAATATGGAGGATGCCTTTTCCTCAAACTTCCCAAACTATCTTCCTCCGGCTTCTCTAGATTATATCCCGACTTCACCGGGAAAAACTTACTCTAGCTCTTCTAACTCATTTGGAATAGTCCCTCTAACTTCACCAACTCTTTCATTATTTCATGATGATCCCTACATGAAAGCTTTGCAAGCCTTTTATACTAAAAAATCACCTATCCCGCCTCCAACTATCATACCTCCATCTTCAATACCTAATCCTCAAGAATTCTTTCTTCCGGAAAAATTTCTGTCACCTAAGAAACAAGGCCGATCATCTTCTTCTACCTCTTCCCTACCTCAAGCCTTTGAGATAGGTGAAAGCTCTCGAAAGACAAGTATAGAGCGTCATGAGGAACAAATCGAAGAAATTATGAATTACTTAGGAGAACTCTCTCTCGATCGTATTGTGCATATAGAAGATAAAGTCGAAGGTCTCGGAAAAGGACGAGTAATCATCCAACAAGATTTCGATATTTTGGAAGCTGAACTTCAACAAGCTCGTGCCCAAATTACCAAACTCCAGAGGAAACAAATGGGAAGTAACCATAAGATTTCTCTAGCCCGCTTCAGGATCACTGAACTAGGAGACATTATCAACGACATGCATATTCGTCACCAAGCGGATATAGAAAATCTCCAAGACTCCATCAACGAACTCAAGAACCGTATGGAATAATCATCCAACTACTAGCTTAGATTCTAGTATTAGCTTTTAACCTAGCCACGGGATGTGTGGTATAAATAAAAACACTTGTCAAATCTTGACTATGTATAGTACTAAGGCAAGTTGTTCTTAATACAAAGGCAATCCCGTTATATACTTTGTTGTTTCACCAATCTATTCATTTCATCTCATCATCATTCATCCTTCATCATATGCATCATTATTCACCATAATCATACCGCAACCTCTAGAAAATAATGCTAACAAATACCTGACTTTGTTAGTATTTATGGTTTCAATATTGTTATTGCTAAAATGCTTAAAGTTCAAAAATAATCTAAAATATTTCATTTTAAGCATTTTATCTTAAGCATAACATTGTAAAACTTGTATTCTTATTACGTGTTGTCTTTTGTTGATAGAATGCCTCCCAAAAGGACATCAACATCTAAAGCACCGACCATGACTCAAGCTGCCATTAGAAAACTAGTTGCTGACAATGTCACTGCGGCTCTAGAAGCACAAGCTACAACAATGGCAAGTGATAGTAATCCCAATAGGAACACCGGTCCTACTGGAACTGATAGTAGTTTTATATACCTAAAATATATCACAATATAATATAAACTTAAGAGAAATTAAGAAAATTACCAAGTTACCCTTGATAAAACTCACTCTCAAAAATATATATAATATAATATATAATACGTATATTAAACCGGGCAAATATGATCACCCGGGTCGTTTCCCCAATGACAAGTGAAATTGAATCCTCGTTTAAGTCCGGATTCTGATTTGAATGAGCAAATGGATGATTTGATTATCTAAAACAACAATTAAAATGGACAATTAAAAACAATTAAACTAATACGGGAAACAAATAAAATGTGACAATTAAGCAAGTAAACTAAATTTAACCCCTAAAAATGTAAACTAAAGTTCTAAACCAAAGATAAGATAAAATAGAATTTTAGGTAAAAGAAAAACATTTTTTTTGATTATTTTTGAATTTATTATGAATTAAAAACTAATTTAATCTAATTAAATCTTAAAAAATAGCAAATTAAGTACTAAAAATTTGGAAAAATGATTTTTAAGCTTAGAAAAGTCTAAAATATTATAAAAGCAAAGAAAACTATTTTTAACTATTTTTATTATTAAAATCCTATTTTTAAAATTTAAAATAAAAGCTCAAAAATGAAATTTAAGATCTAAAAAGTGTAAAAATGATTTTACTGGATGTAAACCTAAAGCTATTTTTTATAAAACTAAAAACTATTTTTTTGTATTTTTCTGAAACTTTTTTCTATTTTTTATTGATTTTATAAGATTTTAACTTTCGAAAATTGATAAAAAATAAAATTTAAGTTGGAAAAATCTAAAAAATTCAGGGAAAATCTTAAATACTAGCAGAAACACAAGAAAAATAAGAAAAATCAAAATGCTAAACGAATAAGCCCTCAAATGAGCTTATTAAGCTACGGCTTATTTATAAAAAGGAAAATGAAAACGTGTACAAGTATTTAATTGTGTGTTATACTAATGGATGAGCTAATGTAGCAAACTGGTTAAGGCATATGTGTTGTGTGTGGGAGGTCGTGGGTTCGAGTGTGGGCAACCCCTTTTTGTTATTTTTTTTTATTTTTAAGAAAAACTAAATACCAGGAATTAATAAGGAGACTAAAATAAGCTATTTTAATAAACGGGACTTAACCTAAAACTAAGTAATAAGCTCAAGAACAGCTTATCAATAAGCTGTTACAGTGAATGGGGTTTTGGGCTTATTTTCACTTAAAAGCTTGTAACAAGCTCATTTTAAGCTCAAATCTAAAAAGGAAAAGTGATCTAGAAAGCTTATGAGATGCTTAATCTATAAATGAAAAGAAATAAAAGCTGGAAACACCTTAAAGCAACTTAAAATGATAATGAAAATGCTAAACTTAGTAAGAACACTTTAAAGGCACAAAATCCAATTAAGCTAAAAAGCTCAATAAGCCAATTTGGTCTTTAAGCTTTTGCTAGCTTATCAAACAACTAATAAGCAACCAATTTCAACCTTAAAATCTAGACCTATAAGCTAAAAACAAGAATTTAAAAGCTAATTTTAAAACTGCTACTGTTTTTGGTGTTTTATGAATTTTGTGACTTTGACAGCTAAATTAAACTAGGAAAATAAGCTAGAAAATGCAATTTAAGAGTTAATCTATATTAAGCTATACCTAGACTTAATCCTACTTGAATTTAAGAACCTAAATCCTACTTTTATAAGTGCAAACCAAGAGTGCAGGTTTCCTAAGGGAAATCCTGCACTTAGACACACTCAAATAGAGTGTATAAACAAAATGCAAGCAAGATCTAAGCCTTGGAGGGCTTAGATCAAAATTTGCACAAGTGAATTTCAAAGGAAAATTCCCCTGGTGCTGGCACACTTAATATAAGCTCAAATTCTTTAAATTTTCAAATCTAATTTATAA
The DNA here is from genome assembly GCA_026074375.1 of Tanacetum coccineum. NCBI lineage: Eukaryota > Viridiplantae > Streptophyta > Magnoliopsida > Asterales > Asteraceae > Tanacetum > Tanacetum coccineum. The sequence goes on from BQNB010002489.1 coordinate 108,220, forward strand.
AAACTCATTTCCTATTGTTTTTAACTAGATTCAAAGCTGTCTAAAAAGGTTTGCACAAACACTTTTGACTTTAGAAGGTCAAATAAGCTTATGCCAAACACCCCTTTACCACTTGACAGAATTGAGAAAAGCTTTAATTTGCAAAACTAATTAACAAGTATTGAATACCAGATAAAAACTAGCTTAAAACAAACTTAATTATCATGAATTAACAACTAAATAAGCTTTAATCTAAGATCTACAACTAATGCTACTTATATTTTTGGTTTTTATGAAATTTTAGACAGAAATTGAAACTACTATGATCTAATTAATTAAACTAAAACAGATGATGAATAAGCTCTAATTAACATTATAAATCACAAATAAGCAATAAGAAAGCAGATAAGCACAATTAATGAGCAAATAAGCACATTTAAGCTATTTAAGCAATTGTTAAGCTAAAATTAAAGGACAAGGGATTTAAAGGAAGACTTACTTGGAGCTTTAGCTAAACAAAAGCTATTATGCTCTTTAGAGCTTATCTACTAGCTCTGGCTTATTTAAAATAAGCTAGTAATAGTCCATGAGAGCCCTTCCATGTTTGGCTCTCCTTCCAAAAGCTAATATCCAATAAGTTCAAGGTACTTAGCTGTTTTTAAAGGTTTAGGTAATTTAAAATCAAACTTGAGCTCAATTATTAGCTTAGAGACTAATAAGAGCTTATTTAGTAGCTTATGACCTTTAGCTTATCATTTAGAGAAAAGTAAAAGCTTATGAGAGTTAACAAAAGAGCTTATGACACAATAAAACTGAATTTCATTAACAAAAGATACTGATTACATTACTTTAAAAAGAAATTACAAAACATTTAAAGAAAATTACAATAAGCCAAAATGAAATTTTAAGCTACCTAAAAAGCTATTAAAAACTAGATACGGGTGTGTGTGAGGAGAGAGCCTATTTATAGTGCCAAGCTGAAGCTTTCAGACCCTTATGCCTTGCTCTCCAATCTTTCAATCTTAACCAATCATTTCTTCAATCATTTGAGGGCTATTGTAAGCCGTTGGATCATTGTGTGGACACCTGAAGATTGTCAGCGTGTCATTCCCTTTTGGATGACATTGTGCTTCTTTTGTGAGTGTTTTAGCACAAAAATCCATATAAATTTGTGCTTTCTTCATGATTGACGTGGCATTGAGCTTGAGATAGGTTAAGTACCCCCTTGATTAGACTAATTTTCCTTGCATTTGCGTTAGGGAGTTCTTGAATTGACTTATGCACCCTTTGATTACCATTTGCCCCTTGATTTTGACTGTGGGTAAATTGGGACGACGATGAACAGTAATTTGTTCTTTGCGCCCTTTTTATAACTGAAAACGGGGGTAAATTGGTTTGAAGTTTGGGGAGTTGGCAATTTGAGTCCCTCTCTTTTCTTTTTACTCATTTTAGTTATAAAAGGAGGTTTAAAATTTGCAAATCTGGCCCTTGTGGTTTATGAAAAAGGGAAGTGGGCTAGGGATTTGGGCTTAAGGATCCGGGTGAGGGTTTTTTGGGCCCATTAAGGTTTTTAAGGCCCAATAAGAGGTGAGGAGCTATGTTTGGACTTTAGTGAAACTTGGAGGGTGAAAATAGAATATTGTGGGTTTTGATGACTTTTGTTGACCATGATTTGACCATTTTAACTGAGGGCTTGACTTTTCCTGGCTTTGCTTCCGGCTTTTGTTCACTCTTTCGTTCTCGTGTCCGTGCTTGCTTGTTTTTGACGGTTTTCTTGTGATTTTTGATATATCCGTTCCTGCACACACAAAACACAAATACAAGCATATTTTTGCTATTTTTGGTCCGTTTTACGTTTATTTGGGCCATTTTAAGCATAAATAGATATGTGTATTTTACACTTATCACTTATTATCACATGAATTACTTCCTTAGGGTCCCTAGTCCATGATGTGTCTATATATTATCCAAGAATCACAAGATCCAAATGTGTACATACTTATTTATTCATGAACTTTCATAAATATACCTTTTAGTTAACTTGTCTATATATACTTTTTATACATAAACCATACTTGTACATTACTTACACATCCATTATAACATGATGTTAAGATCCATATATCATATGTAAGAGTTTACCAAACCATAAACAAGTGTAAAAATCCATTTTTACAAGTAAATAAGTCCTTGGATGGTGATTAACTACATAAACATCATATATGCATAAAATCATAAAAGTAAAGAGATTAAGATTTTTAGGTAACCTTAATATGAAGTATGATGATGAAAAATATGATCTAAACCCTTGTTTAGCAAATAAACCCTAGCTTTCAACACCTTGAATACCCTAATTTCACCAAAACCCTAATCTTGAACTTTCTTCCTTTAACACTTGTAAACCTTAAAGCAAACCTTCTAAACACCTTAGGTTATCTTAGATATGATGTAGGAACACTTGCAAATGTGGTGAATAAAATTTGTATGGATTGTTTGTGTGGATTGAGTTTAGCCGTGGCCTATAAGGGTGAAAAGGGAGTGTTTTTGTGTTTTTCACTAAGTAAAATGAGAGTGTATGTGTTATCTTTCCTAATTTAGGCATTATATACCTAGGACTTGGTAAAGGAACATCAAGAGGGTTTTATGGAAGTCTTGGTCAAGACACTATTTGAGTTAGTAAGAAAAATATTTATATGTTTTCCTCATAATTGATTTTAGTAAAAGCCATACAATACCAAGCGTACTTACGAAATTTACCACAATGAACCAGTTACTTTTTATTACGATATGACCGATGTACTTTCAATTATTTTTCAACTTGACCAAAACGTTGTACCGGTAGTATTATTATGTGACACATACCGTTTGTCAATTTAGCTAACGATCGTTTGAGAGTTGTCAAAAATCGTCCCGTGGTTTTAATATAATTTTTTCTTTTTTTCGAAAATATATATTTTTATTCGAAGCATTTTTTTTTGAAAAAAAAATTATAAATTTTTTTTCTAATTCCTTTTTTTCCGTAAATTTTTTAATGTGTGCTAAGATTTTTTTCGAATTTTTATTATAAAAAATATCTCGATATTTTTTTATAAAAATGTGTAAAAATTTCGAAATTTTTTTTCGTAAATAGATTTTTTTTCAAAAATTTTTACACATTTTATAAAAAATATCGAGAAAAATTTTTATAATAAAAATTCGAAAAAAAATTTATACACATAAAAAATTACGAAAAAAATGAAGTTTAAGAAAAAAATTTTGAAAATTTTTTTTTTAATAAAAATTTAGCAAAAATTTTTTCGAAATTTTTAAACAAATTTTCGAAAAAAAAAAATTTTCAAAATTTTTATAAAAATTTTCAAATTTTTTTTTTCGTCAAAAAAAAAAAAAAAAATTTTAAATTTTTCAAGAAAAAATGTTCACAAAAAATATATATTTTCGAAAAATTTGCAAAAATTTCGAAATTTTTTCAATAAAAAAATTTTCGAAAAAAAAAAATTTTCAAAATTTTTTATAAAAATTTTCGAAAAAAAAAAAATTTTCAAAATTTTTTATAAAAAAAATTTCGAATTTTTTTTTTTTTCGAAATAAAGAAAAATTTATTTAAAACCACAGGACGCTTTTTGAAACTTCCTATAACGATCGTTAGCTAATTTGACTAACGTTGTCACATAAAAACTAACTACAAACCGTTTGTTCAAGTGAAAAAATTAATTTGAAAGTAACATTGGTCATATCGGTAATAAAAAAGTAAATGTTCATTGTGGTAAATTCAGAAAGTACGTGGTATTCTATGGGCTTTTACCCTTGATATTTAATATACGAAAGATGGATTTAAATTAGGCCTAACATTCACTAGTTTTCTTTCTTAAAATTTTAAATTGTGAAGAACAAAGATGATAGAGTAGAAAAAAATTTTTATAAGTTTTATCGCTAAACTAGAATATTTGATTCTTTAAGGCTCATAAGTGTTAATTGTGTGGCTTTTTCTCCCATTAGCATTGTTCATCACCTTTATATATAAATGTTAATAAAAGAGTTTTGGCGGATTTTTTTGTTATATCAAGTTCATTAATAAGTTTTTTTTAGTTCCTTTGTGATTAAGATTGTAGTATACATCAGAATACTTAATTTGGCATACTATATGTATTAACATTAATAAAATATTTTTGCTTATCCCTTTAAAGAGCCTTAGGGTTATATGGGGTAAGTAGAATCAAATAAGTGAAATTATAAGACATTATTCAATTCCTTAAAGAGCTTTAGGGTATATGTCAGAATGGATATGTGCTTACTTTTTGTCTGTTTGTACCTTAAAGAGCCTTAAGTATAAAAGGTGCAAATAAGATTGTGTCCATTTAATTCTAAAGACCTAAGGGTATATTCATGAATGGGTGCCATGCTTAATTAACCTAAAAAAAGCCAAATTTGTTTGCCTCGATGTGGACTTAATGTTGATGACATTTGATCTTCGAAAAGGGATAGGAACTCATTAATGCGCTTTAACCGTACGCTTTATTTTTGGAATATATAATAATATCGAAATAATGTCTAAAAGACCTTCGGGTATTATGACGTAAATAAAAGCTTGAGATACAAAATTAGGAATAAGGAAGGAAAAGTAATACACAATTAGCTTTTATGAGTAGTGTTAGCATCATAACTTGTATTTTACAATAATCTTGTTTTTAAGTTTGGCTTGGAGAAGTGAAAGTCGGGGATGATAAATTTATCCATTTGGACACTTTTTGTTCTTTTTGTTCCGTGATCCTAAAAGTTATCAATGAATAATGAAAGTAATACATTATGTCACATAAGAATAAGTTGTAAGTTGTAAATTATGAAAATCATAAAAATGGAAAAATATTGAAAAATGAGAAAACGGGGTGTTTTAAAACTTGTGATTTCGTTAACTTTCCCCACAAAAGACTTTGCTACTTTCAAAGGATTAGTTTGGGGAGGTTTTGGAATATTTGGTTTTAGAGCATATAACATTGCGTGAGGACACGACAATCATTTAGTTTGGGGAATTTTGATTTGTGAGAAATCACATATCCGTTTTATATCAAAAATGATCCTTAAAAGATAAAATAATGCAAATTATGCTTGTATACTGTGTATTTTTTCATTTGTGATGTGTAGGCACGGATATGACAAAAATCACAAAAAAACAGCCAAAATCGGACAAAAACGAACACGAGACAGATAGAGTACACAAGAGTCGGGAGTTTTTTAGCAAAAAATCAACAAAAGTCAACATTGGTCAACTTTGGTCAACTCACAAGATAACAAAACCCTTAAAATACCAAATGAGCCCTTAATGTTAAACCATTTTCACAAAAAGTCCCTAAATGAATAACACCGTTAGTCCTTTGTTACCTAGGAGCTAACGGTCGTTAGGTCCAAATCATATTAACCGCTTTATATAATAAGACCACCGGCCCAATCCTTTCATATCAAATCCAAGGCTTAAGTCTACCATTTTAAACTCTCGGTCAAACCAAACAACGAATAAAAGAAAAAAAGTCGCCAAAGGTTTTTACTATTCATTGTCTTCCCTAATTCACCTTGCATCAAAATTGAAAGGGTAAAAACCATTTTCCTTCACTCGTCCAACGTGGCTTAAAGATTCCAAGTACCAAGCTGCACATCATCAAGCCAAAACGTCATCAAAGGCTTTGATTGGCCAAGCTAGCACAAGGGATGACACGCGTACATCAAAAGAAACACACCAAATGAAGAAATTCGCACTAAAACAATTGGGAAAAAGCACAAGGCTCCAATATGATGGGAATGCCACGCTGGCAATCCGTGTGACATTCTCTCATCCAACGGATACAAATCAAAGGCCAATGATTAGATGAAATCAAGGGTTGAGATCAATGGGAGCGTCTAAGGGCTAGAATCTTCCTCTCTTGCCTATAAAAAGGAGGCCTCACTCACTCACAGAGGCATCTAGTTTTATGAGTAGCTTATTTAGGGTAGCTTTTAGCTTATGTAATTTTAGCTTATTAAAACTCTTTTAGTTGTATTTTCAATTGATGTAACTCTTTTTTTAAGCTTGTATTCGGTTTTCAATATCAATAAAAGTTTAGTTTACATTTTATTCAAATTTCAATTCAAGTTTTTTACTTTAAATGCATAATGGTTTAATAAGCTCTTTGATACTCATTTAAGCTCAATAAGCTATCATTTAAAACTAATAAGCTAGCTAACACTTAGTTAAGCTCTCAAAGCTTAACTGAGCTTATTGTTTCTCAAATCCACTCCTTAAGTTTACCTCAGCTTTCAAATGGAAGGGAAGCCAGTAATGGAAGGGATTCCAGGACCTTACCAGCTTATCATAAGATAAGCTGGAGCTTGTTGAATAGCTCTAAGAGCATTTATTAAAGCCTTGTTTGTGCTAAGGCTCTGACTCAATATTTTGCGGCTAAACAATCTCCTCGAATGAGTTATTGTGACACTCCTTCTGAGATCAATGAGATATGCTTTTTGTCTTTAAGATCTTTGGTCTTGGTCCTCTGAATACGATGTAGGCAAGTTCCTTCATGCTTGTGATCTTTTGATCTTGACCTTTTATTCATTAGTCTTTTTGACTTCGTCGTTATGTCCGAATCTCTAATCTTTTCATGCTTGTCTTGATCATCTTTGCCACCTTGCGATCTTGTGTCTTGACCAACATGCTCATACTTTGCATCATCTTGAAAGCTTGCTAACAGTCTCCCTTGATAGACTTGATATCTTTGAAGGAAGATCTTGTATATCAGAGTTTGTGCGGAAGTCTTTGTCTTTAATTCTTGAGCTTTCATGATTCTTGAATCTTGATGCTTATAGAATGTCTTTGTAGTTGAGCAAGAGCATGTAATGAATTCGACCTTCAGCTTGGAAGAGGCATCACCATCTCCATCTTTAAGTATCCTGAAATAAAAATAGTTAGCATAAAGCGGGTGACAGAATATGCTTTGTCCATTCGCCGGATTGGTTAGATAACCTCCGGATTCATAAGGAACCATTAACAGAAAAATATTTACCCTGTGATCAGGTAGATTCAAAGAATCTCCTTGACAGGGTTTCCAGCTCAAAGCGTAGGGTCTTCTAACACAGATGTATTAGATTTACCATGCTTGCTTGTTCTCATTACCGGAACGTCTCAAAGCAGACAACACGGTAAGAGTGAATCAGATAGTTACTATCTTTCTGATTATGTCGTCAATTCATTTACTGGACCTTTATCGATATCCAGTTGACACAAGCTTGATTCATATAGAATCTCGCAAGTCACCTACCGCAGTGCTGTTTGATGATGACACTGGAAGGATTTCCATTCGTCATTGTGAATACTAAAGAGTATCACTCTGAATGTTCTGGCAAAATCACAAGGATAATGCGTAGGACTCTTGTTAACAGCTTGTGAACTTAATGATGTTCAACAAGTGTTTGGTTCATGCGAATGTGTTCCTAATGAGATTATTTGATGATCTCTGGCTCTAGACGCCATAGTGCCTTTGGTTTTTAGTAATCGGAGGCTGGAGCAGATTGCCACCTATTCAATATTAACTAACTCGGAGTGAGAAAGTCAATAGTAGTCGAGTGTATCTCCGTGACAAATGAGACAAGTTTCTTTTGAGAGAAACCTGAATGGCTGGGAAGGGTTGTGCATTGCATCACTGGGTCCATGATGTCGTCTTCAATGTCAGCAATCAACATTGTGATTCTGACAGCGATGTATTGACCGGTTTTCTGGCCTAAGATGCGTGGAGGGCTGCTTTCATTTTAGACCCATTATCCATACATTTCTTTTAAGTTCTTAACCCTTTTAACGCTTACAAGACGCATACTAACACCCTTGTTGTGATTGTTCCCCGTGTTAGCTCAGTTGTCTAAGTCGCAGGTCGTCCCTTATACACATTCATCTCCAATCATACCTAAGGACTGCTATTTCTAACTATGGAGTGTCCTTGGGTAGATCTCTCCGGTTCTGGTTGGATCATAGGACAAATACCTAACCTTACCACCTTATGTCTTCAAAATTGTCATGAAATAAGATGTTGTAGGGTATGAGATCGAACCATGAAACCGTTTTCTGAATAGCACTTTGAGTCTTTAGATCATATTTTAAATTACATCTCTCCCCTTATTTAAATCTTAAGTCACTTAATTTTGAAATATTGTGTGATTAAAATTGTCATGAAAAGGCAGGGGTAAAAAACTTTTTACTTAGCATGAATTACATGGAACATAAACTTGCTCCCCCTCAATTTTACATATGTTTGACACCAAAAACAATGATACCAAGTTGTAAAATGAATATAAAATTGAGGTTGAACACTTAGTCATCTTATAACTATCATTCTATTGAAATTTCCCTATATCTTTGTTGTTAATAAGAGACTTTTGGGAATGGTTTGAATACATAAGAATGGTCGTGATATGATGTATCCAAACTCATTAAATGTTGTTTGTCGAAAAGAAAAAAAAACTCCCCCTTGAAAGATGGAGTGTTGAACACACAATTTTGAAAGATTATGAATTGTCAGTGAGAAATTCTTGAAAAATTGTGTTCAACATTTTGAAAAACATCATGTTAGAAGACTTCTCTTCCAACTCTAAAGGTAAGCGCACTTATGCGTACACTATCCTTTTTCTTGACTTAAAACTTTGAATGTCTGGTAAGAACAGCTCAACCGAGAAAAGTTTTTGAATTCTCGTTGTTAGGATATGTTTATCTTTATAGAGTTTTAAAAAAACCCCCCCCCATATTTGTTATTTTTATTACCCCCCCCCCCCCCCCCTTTATTTGAAGTCCGGGTTACGTACTGATATTTGCACATAAGCCATTAAGAAAACTTAGAAATGACATGTTTTGAAAGCATTTGAAACTCCTGTTCGAACTTCATTTACACGCCCGTGTCGATATTAATCAACATTTCTAGGTACGTAATGTTATCAGATTCCTAGAGACATTCGAAAGAAATATTTTTTTGAAACATTTTCTGATTTTTTGATTTTGTATTTTCTTTTTGAAATTTTATATTTTTGTATTTTCTTTTTGAAATTTTATATTTTTGTATTTTTCGATTATTTCAAAATATTACAGTTTGATGTTTTGTTGAGGTAGCAAGCAGATTCTGTTTATCAGAACCTCCAGTTCCGGCTGGAGTCAACATCTCCATACCAATATCTGACGGATACTGAAACCTTTCTTCGGGAAGGGCTTTAGTAAACATGTCAGCCAATTGGTATTCAGTTCTGACAAAATATAATTCAATTATACCATTTTCAACCTGTTCCTTTATGAAGTGATACCGAGTAAGGTGCTGCACGAGGGTTGCCATGATATTGCTATAGGCTGACTGAGCGTCGCAATACAACGGTATTTTGTTGTAGTTGAAGCCATATCTTGAAGCAGTATCCGCATTCCATCATTACTTGAAGCACAACTTGTAGATAACCCACGTATTCAGCCTTCTTGCTGATGACATTGCAGGATAGTCCTGCTTCTTTGACATCCAATTGACTAACTTTTCACCTAGGAATCGTATTCCTCCAGAAGTGCTTTTGCGAGTATCAAGGCATCCGGCATGATTGGCATCCGAAAAAGCTGTTAGATCAAACCAGAACCCTTCGGATACCAGAGCCCCCCATGTGAATGTACCTCATAAGTTTCGAAAGATCCTTTTAACCTCATTAGTGTTTCAGACGGTCTTGGCTTGATATCTTGCACAATAACAATTACAGCTTTGCACTAATTCTGGTCGACTAGATGCAGATACATGAGTGACCCGATATTTGCTACGGTAGTCAGTTTGTCTAACGGGTTCACCACTCAATGTCTGCATCTAATTTAGGTTATCGTAGCCATTGGTGTACCAATCGCTTTGTCCTTTTTCCATACCCTGTTTTATCAAATCCGCTAAGGTGTACTTGGCCTCTGATTGATAAAAATACCGCGTAGGATAAGTGATCAGAAGTCCAAAAAGAATTTTATTTCCCCTATTAGACATCTCAAATCTACCGGATTAATTTTTTCAAAAGGTTTTTGAAAATTATAGGGTTTGTGGAACCAAAAATAATTATCATCAACGAACACTACACAAGTAGAATGTCCTCCCCGTATTTTATCATGAATAGGGTCGGGTCAATGATACCTTTAGTAAAACCTTTGGAAATTATGAATTTTGAGAGTTCATCATACCAGGCTCTCAGAGCATGTTTTAATCCATATAGAGCTTTCCTTAGACGATAAACTTTTTTTGGATGATCAGGATCAACGAATCCGTCTGGTTGTGCAACATAAACCTCCTCCTTCAATGGACCATTAAGAAATGTCGTTTTCACGTCCATCTGATAAATTAGAAAAGACTTGTGTGTAGCATATGCGACAAAAATCCGAACAACCTCCAAGCGAGCAACTAGAGCAATGATTCTCGAATCAAATAACCCTCATCCTGAGCATAACCCATTGCTACAATCTTGCTTTGTTGCGAATTACAGTTTGTTCTTTCATCCTTTTTAGGGTTTTTCGTAACCCACTTAAAGCTTGGTTACGTTCTTTGCCATAAGGGTTGTCAACGAGTTTCCCAAGACTTGTAGTCTATCAAAATCTGCGATGAAGTTCCTTCTAGCATTTCTTCCTATCCAAGCAGAATCAGCCATTAGCCTCCTTTAATGTTTTTCCGTTCAACAATAACTCACGGTGAGTGCGAACATACACATTTCAGGATCGGTTGCTAGTTGTCATCTTGTTTGCACTGGCTTTGATGGATTTCCACGTACTTGAGTTAACGGGTGATCTTTTGTCCATCGGTATTCTGAATCTTGAGGTTGATTGAAGGTATGCACATTTGAATTACCAATATTGCGTGAGGAAGACTCAGCATTTTCTTGTACCGGTGTACAGAAAGGATTGGTAAACTTTACTTGATTATCGTTGTTTTCCTCAGCATGAACATTTGTAGGAGTTGATGGTTCTGATGTAGGGTGAACATTCGTTGAAGATAGTGTGTCTTTGTGAATAGAATTGTCGGTGGGAGAAGAAGACTTGTTGACATGAGAAGTACCATCATTGAAAAAATCATCGTACAAAGGACCGAAAAGAAGATCCAACTCCTGTTGTGATGGAACTGTTATATCTGCTGAAGAAGAAACAGTTTGTAGTTCTGGTACGGGGTCAGGGTTGTCATAATCTGACGCCTTTTGTCGTTAGGGAACGAGGCTTGAAGTGTCATTAGCAACAGACGTTTGTGACATCTCTTTGATCTCATCAAATCTAAGATGGATGGATTCAACTATCAACCTTGTTCTCTTGTTGTAGACACGATATCCCTTTGACTGAGTGGAGTATCCCACCAAAATGCACGGATCCCCTTTTTCTTTCATCTTATCCAAGTTCTCACCATCTCTGGTTAGGTAACAAGTGCAACCAAAGATGTGAAGGTGTTTAATTGAGGGTTTTCTTTCATTATTGATGTGATATTGTTAGCCTCAAAATATTGAGCCGAACAGGAAGTTCGTTCATTACGTGTACGAGTCTCGGTCATTTAATTAGTTAATGTTGTAATAGTA
>BQNB010002490.1:0-62401 GCA_026074375.1 Tanacetum coccineum
AACCAGACCCTCGCGACCCCTATTAGGGTAGAGTTAAACATGTGACACCATGTGGGCATTGCCCAACGTTCCACCTGTGCCGCAGCTTGAAAAAATTTCAAGTGGTCTTCCGGATCTCCAGTTCCGTCATAAGTTTTTACATTGTTGGGCATGCGCGTCCTCCGCGAGCTTTTGAAGTTGCGGATTCGAGGTGTGAACGGATCCACATCTTCGCAGGTCCAGGGTATGGCCATGTCATCTTCATATACCAGCTCGCGCCTTTTCGTCCTTGACTTCCAATGCCCTCTGTTACTAGTACTGCTTTCTGATCCACGAGATGATGGGGATTCACTTTCTCTCCGTCTTTTTAAGCTTCGGAATCGATCTCCATCACGAGATCGATCTCTATACTTGGTCTTGGTCTCCCGAGAGTAAGTATCACCATACGATTCTTCGGCGCTCCAGGAGCGTTCTTCGATTCGAGGACGTTCCCTTCTGAGGTGATGACCTCTACTGCGGGAGGGATCTCTCGAGTCCGTCCTGCTTGGCCCGGACTTTGTTGTACTTGGAGAGTAGGTATTACTAAGTCTCTCATGCACGCTCTTCCTTCGGTGGCTCAGGCGGCTAAACACGTTTCTGTTGTCGCGCCTTTCGCGACCTCGTGTCATGGATCTCTCAGGATGGAATCTTGCGGGCGAGTTTTTTGCCCTCGAGTTTAGGGAGTTCCCCCTTTCTCTTCGGGTTTTCTTGCGTGTTTCTCAAAAATCTTAGTATGGTTTGCGATTCTTTTCGCTATGTCCCACCGCCGTAGCCTTCCTCCATAATGATTGGATAGATATCTTCGTAGTTGTAACACACCAATGGGTCGCGCGGAATAAGGATCCGGGCGTGTTACCTTCAAGATCAACAGGCACAAGATTTTATATAAGAAGACACAAATTGTCGTTAAAATTGATACATTGGATTTTAAAAATAAATGGAATATTAAAAAAGCTTATAGCTTTAATTGTTCTTGGTTTAACATTACCAAAAGATAACATGATTCCCAATACATGATGACATAAATCTATTCACAGTGCAATCTAAAAACTTATCCAATGCATCTTGGCTCCTATGCCTAATGCCTCCTGAAACATTGCTTAAAACGTCAACAAAATTGTTGGTGGAATTCATAGGTTTATGTATTTAAATTAGCAGGGACCGCCAAGACTTTCCACGTGATGTTACAACATATGCCAACATCACAAAACCAGATTACTGTTGCACTAAGCTCATGCACTGAAGCTCACCCTATATTTTGCTATTTTAGCACGTTATTTTGTCCCCGTAAGATGTGGTCAAACCGCAACATCCAAGTCTGACATGGTCAACGTTCATTCCCGGTGATAGCTAATCACCAAACGGGAGGTTAATCCAATAAGATCTATTGATGACATTCACGCTCAACAGATAATGCAATTAACAATTATCATCTATAGCAATTGAAGTTCTGTTAATGGGCCTCATGTGGGTTATCGCTACTTAGCAAACACATATCAATTTATTTAAAACACTTGCGTCCAATTTATAAAACAAAGCATGTTTTCACCCCAAAAAATAGTAAATACAGTCTATAACTTGTAAAAGCGGGGCTATGAACTCACCATTGAGTACAGATAGTCCAAATCATCCACAGATACAATTGTCACGCATTAAACGTTTAGATGGCAACCTAAGTAAGTTAGGTCGTATAAGTACGAGTACTTTATTAATAACTTTGAATATAAAATCTTATAGTTGTTTACATAGTACTATCGTTCTGGCTATCATAATTAAAGAGGTCATGACATGACGTACGAGGAGTTAGGACACTTTAAATCGTAAATCCAACAACTCGTCGATACGCAATCCGAAGAGGCCTCATTATGAAACTCCCTAGTATTATAGCACTTTGATAACCACGCAATATTCTATATAGCATAATCACCGACTAATCGTTTTAGTAAATTAATCTTTATAATGTGAAAACGGTTTATTAATATTCATTTAGTAAAACCTGGACCTAATTTGGTCGTTTTCAGCCCGTTGCTCGCGTTTCTTACTGTCCACGTATTAGTAGTTAAGAACGAGGTGTAAAAATATTTCATTTTTAAGTTTTTGATTTCTGCGATGATTACGTGTTTCTTACTATTCACAACAGCCTATATATTAGTTTTTAAGTTTTAATTAGCGTAAACTTGTAATCGTAATAACTTATTCGTTTTAATCCGCTTTTAGTGAATCATTCGAGTACGTATTTGTTATTAATAAGATACTTATTATATTTTATTAAAAGTTTCATCCCTCTGATGAATAGTACTTTTTACTGTTCATCGTTTATAAACATTACTTTTATACTTTAATTATCGAGAATGTCGTAGTTTATTCTTCTAGTTCCGTTTTATAGCGATTCTTTCGGTACGATTCGATGAATTAAAAGTTATATCATATATTAGATGTTTAAAAAATGAATGTGGCTGTAATTGAATAGTAACTTGATCAAATAATTTTATAAAAAGTATTTATAGTCGTATAATCTCGTAATTAACGTATATTTTTCGTGATAAATCGGTTTTTCGAGATTCTTATCGTTTTGGGAATCGTGCATGGAGGCGTACTTATTTTTATATAAGGTCTACTACTGTATGAAATCGGATTCAAAACAGCCCTAAGTTGTTATTGTATAATTTTATTAAAAACCTTGTTTATGTATCATTTTCTTTGTAGTTTATTAGAAGGAAACCCTTAAAAACTAATTTTAACACATGTGATACTTATAGATAATGTCTCCACCGATCATCCATAGTCCTCCCATACATTCATTGTAAATAAGTTTAACAATTTACTGTCATTATTTTCACATGTGAGATGAAGAAACCTTATACAAACCCTAATTTAACCTAAAATTTTTATACTTAATCATAGGGTTAACATACTTCTACATTTATTTTTCCATGATATTATAACCATAGGACAATAAGAATAAGTGCATAAAATCATAAACATAAATAATAAACTATTTTACATTTAAAAGTCCTTAGTGGTGATTATAGCCATATTTAACATATAACACATAAAATCATAAGAAATAAAAGTATAAAGGAATTAAGAAGACCTTAGAGATGATGTAAGAGATGAGAAATAAGTTCTAAACCCGTGTTTAGATTCAAAACCAAAGCTTACAAGCTTATAAACATAGTATTAGTTTGAAACCCTAATCTTCCCTTTTCTTCCTTAATCCTTGTAATGATGAACCAATGCTTGCAAACACCTTAGTATGCCTTAGGATTGATGTGTAAAGGGTTGTATGGATTGTATAAAAATTTTGTATGATTTGTGTAGATGGCTTATTTGAGCCGTGGGTTTTGGAGAGAAAGGGAGAAAGAAAATGTGAAATTTTGTTAAGTGTTTAAGAAAGGAAGAGTGATGATGCTACTACTTATAGTCAAAATATCTAAATACCTAAACCATGGTTACTTTCTAAACCCTTGCTCAGGTTAAGAGTCCAAGTTGTTCATTTGTAAGAGTTGGTTCCCTAGAGCTTTCGTAAATATCTAGATATTATGGCCAGTTATAATTCTTGGTCCTTAATCAAATTTCGGCACATATACCTATCTGTGATGTTATTTTGATTGTTTGGTATTGGGTATTATGTGGGTATTCGTATAAGCCGTAGTTCGGTTTTGGTGCTTCGGGAATGCCGAAACGCGTTTTTTGCGAAAACGTAAGCATTTTAAGTAGCACATAAAAATAGATGAACAATGTCATTAATTATCCTTATATAATTCATATATCACTGCCTTGTGTAAACATTTAATCGTTTAATGGCCCGTTTACATTAACTGATCATTTTTAGTTTACGCTTTACTTAACGTTTACGGTTTAAGAGTAATCGGCGTAAAACCCTAAAATAATTGTGAATTAAATAATGTCATACAATGACCTAAAACACGAGGTGTAAATTAGTAGTTTTCTTTTGCAGAAGTCCAGGATTATTCGCCTTGGGTGACGGCGTTCGGCGCCTTTTCTTTGTTTGTATTTCGTGCAGCTGGTCATAATGGTCGGCTTGCATTAGCCATTGCGCCTCATTCTAAACGAGAGTAATTCATTATTGTTGGGTCCCATGAATGGCGACAACTTATTGTTACAAAGTTAGGTTGGTCTTGTTTGGCACCGAATAGGCAGCCTATTGGGTATGTATGTTCTGTTCTTGTACAAGTGAAAATTTTTTTGGTAGACCCGGCCAAAAGGAAGTAAGCACCGTTAACCTTATCGTGGGAGCGGATCTCACGATTAGACTCCGGCGTGAGAGTAAGTATATGATTTTGAGAGTAATCAGTTGTAATTGAGGTTTTGTGAGATACCTGTCTTGATGATAATTACGTTCCTTTTATAGGCTACATACCCCTTAGGGTTTTCGTATCTTTCGGCCCAAGATACGACCAATATTCTAGGGATATGCAGTTATCTTTGGTAATTTAAATAAGTAAAGCATATCTCTTATTTAAATACGATATTCTTAGAGATAATCTTGAGAAGATACCGCGGCCGCGGATAACGTGTTGCTATCCGTGACCCGTAGGTCCAGGAGGACGTGGGGGGGGGGTGGACCCCGCTCACTGCATGGGCTGAGGCCTCACATTTTATAAACTTACTAAGCCCATAATAGTATGAGTGGGTCGGGTCGGTCCACCCTATACGTCATCAGCTATTATTGTTAATGTTAATGTTTTATTTTAAGTGATATTCCCTCACTTCATTTCTTATTCTTTCGAATTTAGTGTAAAATCTGTTTAGTGATTGTTTATCTCTTTAGTTATTTGAACAATTCTATAGACTAACAAATAAATATTGTAATGTATTTTAATCGTACGATGTGCGAATGTGAGTTTTCAATATTAGGGACCTCTAACTGTATTTTATATTAGGAAATGTTAATACTCAACATATTAAAATACCAAAGATGCTTACATATAAACATGATACTATTTGATTTTTTTTAGAGATTTGATGTGTTTTGCAGGTCCATGTACACCGCCCTAATGTTTTATCATTTCATAGTGAACATTAAGTCTGATTCTCGTTAACTATTTTCAGGTTTGATCCTTTAATATCTACATGCCTTGTGCATTCCATGATTGTAAAGAAAGGAGAATATAGTGAGGCGATGTGCTTTAAATTGGTTTTCATGACTCCTGAAACAAAACAGGAAGACATGTTTACGATTGTGAAGGTATTTGCGCTCTTAAGAAGAACAAGACCTAATTGATTTGTAAACAGTATCCAATAATTGCACATTTGTTAATATGTTTATGTTTTATTTTCAGGAAAGCACAGTTTTTGTTCCGGCCGAAATAACTACAATCGTTTTTTCATGTAAGTATCCCTTCTAAAAGCTAGCTACTTAGCTTTGTTTTTTTGCATCTATACATGAACATGATTCCAGTTTAAAACCATTTTTAATATTAACTGAATCTGATGACTAATGTTAATCCATTTGACCTATTTCAGGCGAGGTAAAATCTTTAGGATCATTATGAACCTTTTTAGTTACGAGCATGGATGGAAATTTTTTGACTTGTTTCAATATGTTTTTAAACACTATGTTTATTGAATCTATTATAACCGTTAAAGTGTTTATCGATGTCCAATATTGAACCCCACATAAAATCTTTCTTTTGATCGATGGCTCATTCGCTCAGGTGTCATTTAAATACTTCATTGATTTAAATCTTACAAAAAGTTTGCCTTTAAAACATTGATAAATATGCGTAAATTGTTAATTTTTTGTGATAAATAACTTAATTAAATAAGTGTAATCATCTACGGAGTATTACTTTGTTATTAGCATATGAAAACATGGTTTGTTAAATTCTCGCGTTAGTGGTGACTGACATAGAAAAATAAAACCCATATTGAAAATTTAGATGATTAAACTAAAATTAAATTAAGAACAATGAAAATTGAAAAGTCAACATTGAAGACCAAATAAGTTCAAAAAAAAAAACATTGAAGACCAAATGCTCTAAAAGATACTCTTAAAACCAGTGTTTAAAAACCCGGGTTGACCCGGCCGGTTGAACCGGTTGACCTGTGACCCGGTAGGGTGACCGGATATCGGTTTTGACCAAAAACCCCGGTTGAACCGCCGGTTGAACTGTGACCCGGTGGCTCGACCGGTTAAATTCAAAAACTAATTTTTAAAACATCGCGTAAAACAGTTCTTGTTCTTTTTCATATTTCCCTACACAAGTTAACAAGTATAACTACAATACTTTTCTCTCTCCAAATGGCTTTCGACCAATCTCCGGTTACATTTACTGATCTATTTCAATATAAGCTT
Organism: Tanacetum coccineum; assembly: GCA_026074375.1. Lineage (NCBI taxonomy): Eukaryota > Viridiplantae > Streptophyta > Magnoliopsida > Asterales > Asteraceae > Tanacetum > Tanacetum coccineum. The sequence goes on from BQNB010002490.1 coordinate 6,341, forward strand.
TTTCACATTTTATTTCCTTTGTGCTTCTTCTTTTTTCTTCTCCAAGGTGGTTTTTGGAACAAATCCGAGGTAGGTCCCAAAAATACCTTGCATATCGCTTCTATAAACTATCTAAGGTGGTTTCCGGGAACCACCTGCCACAAAGGTAGGTCCGCCTCTGCTTCCGACGCCCCTTAGTTCCAATGATGTCTTCCTCTCTAAAAATCGTTATGAAATTTAACAATCTACATATAACATATGATAGTTATTGATACATGTTAGTTGGTATATATGTGTAATAACCGTAACATTTCGTATTTTCAGGTCATTTACGACGTCATATATTTCACTAATTATTTTTTTTTATTTTTTTTCTACTACGCGTTTGCTTTTAATTTTAAGTGTTAAGTTAAAATCGCGTAAACTAAAAATCAACAATTAGCGCAAACGGACACCAAACAAATTAAAGTTTCGTCAAGCAAGCAATATGTTATTTTTACGAAAGTGATAATTAACTTTTTATATTTTATTTTTATTGGTTACTAGTTTTAATCCCCGTGCACGCACGGGGCTTGTACATTATGTTTTTTAAATATATTTATAATTTTTATTTTTTCTGTTTTATAAGTTATGAAAGTTTAAGGGGTTATTTGTTTTTTTTAAGTCATAATAAAATTTGTAAATTTACAAATTTACACTTAACTCTATACAATTTATTTAAAATTAAACAACTAAAGTTTTATTAATTACCTCCTCTTTTTTTCAAGTTTTTGTTTTTATAAATTTGACACATATATTTTTATGTTTTTTTTTTCTTTATCAGATTTCTTCATCAAAATAATGTCAATTTTAGAAGTATTTAAGCTTTTTAATTAAACATATATTCAAAAGTAATAAAAAATTTGAAGCATCATACCTAATAAGGAAAGATTTTTTGTTTTGAAATGCAAAAGTCCTCACTTTTCGTTTTCCTTTACTAAGTAAAAGATGTAAAGCGTTTACGTTTCGTAATTAAATACATTTAGGCATACCCGGAACCACTAAAATAAATCTACGCTTCAACAAATTCTCATTTTTAATTCCAATGATCAAAGTTTTTATAAAACTTTACCTATGTTATCATCCTAGCCGAATTTACCATAAAAAGAATTTAACCAAGACTACCACTTGTAAGTAGACATTTTATAAATTTAACTTACACTTTTATTTTCCAAGTAATACTTTTTTTTTTCTTTTATACATGATACATTTAACTAGTCTTTCACTTCCTTAAATCCATGGGATAATTACCACTTTAGGAGACAAGAAAACACACACATTAATAATCAAGCACATGTACATCTTAGGACTAGTTTATTTGACCAATTTTTCCCTTAAAACCCTCATGTGTGCCTCCCCCCCCCCCTCTACCATTTCTTGGTCTTATGGTCATTTTATAATACTTCTTTGACTAGCTATGATATTTATAAGGTATACACTAGCAAGTGATAACATACACTCTTCCATTACTAAGCCAAAATCCATTTCTTTTTCTCTCTACATACCCACGTCCCACTTCCAACTCTTACACAATTCATACAAAACTTATTTAACATATTTACAAGCTATCTCACATCATATCTAAGGCATACCATAAAAGTTTGAAGGCTTGGTTAGGCATTCTTAAGGCTTAAACTAAGTTAGGGTTTATTTGGAGGATTAGAGTTTGCAAGTCTTGAAAACCTTGGGTAAATATCTAAACAAGGGTTTAGATATATATATATTTTTTTTGAACGGCAAATTGATATTATTAAAAAAACTAGCAAGGAGCTATAAATTACAAGGATATGGATTTAGGACATTTCATCCAAGAAATCCAATCAATATTGTTTTTACATCTATTGGAACACCAAGTAAAAGAGTACGAAACAATATCATCAAAAAGAAGCTCCATACGCGGATGAGAAGATCCAAAAAGCACTTGGTTGCGGAATTTCCAAATCATCCACCACATAACATAAAAGACTCCTTCTAGCATTTCCTTTTGAGTTTTAGAAAACCGAGTAGTTTTGAACTAAGCAATCCATTCTTCGTAACAAGAAAAATATAGAATATCAATTTCCCACCATCGAGCAATTTTACGCCATAAAGTCCGAGCTAAATTACAAGAGTAGAAAAGATGCGAGCATGATTCTCCAGCTAAACCACAATTTGGGCATATAATAGAAGGAATATCAATCCCACGAAGTGAAAGGTTAAGTCTCGTGGGGAGCTTATCCAAACAAACTTTCCACGCTAAAATATTTACCTTTATTGGAACCACTTTCACCCATCTAGTAACGTCACCAACAAAAGGTAAAAGAATATCATCAATAAATGTTCTAGCCGAGTGAACAGAAAACTCACCAGAAGATCCAAGAAGCCATGCCCATCGATCATTGGAAGGAGATAAAGATATAGACCCAACAAGTTCAACTAGATGGTGAAGCTGCTCTTCTTCCACCCCTCCACGGGGGTTTCTACGAAAAGAAGCAACAAACGAAGCATCAATGAGTTTATCTGCAACCGTAATACCTTTTTTGAGCTCCAACGCATATAAACGAGGAAAAGATCTGCTAAGGGGGACATCATTAATCCAACAATCTTCCCAAAAGAGAGTGTTCGCACCGTTTCCCACTTTCTTTTTCAAAAGCGCAAGAAGGTTAATACCTTTTGCGGACAAAGAATTGAGCTCTTTCAAGATACAATTCCAAGGGGATAAACTGGAAACCGAACCTGTGTGAACAAAAGGAGAACGATTGCCATATAAAACAGTAATAAGACGATGCCAAAGGGATTCATCCTGCGAAAGAAATCTCCAAACCCACTTAAATAATAAGGATCTATTAAGCGCAAAGAAGTTGGACACACCTAGCCCTCCTTTTGTTTAGAAGCCAAAATTTTGTTCCAACTAATCATAGAGAATCTCTTTTCATTTATATCGGCATCATTAAAAAATTTTGTGCGAAGGGATTCCAAGACACGAAGAACACCCAAAGGAGCTTTATAAAGCGACATATGATAAAGAGGCAAGGACGTAAGGACAGACTTGATTAACGTAAGACGTCCACCAATGGAAAGAGTCTTAATTTTCCATTTTGATAATCTGTTAGAAACCTTACCAATTATCTCATCTCAAGCCTTTCTCCTAGAAGGAGACATCCCAACCTTGTATCATTATAAATATAATTATAAATATATAAAAATCCCAATAAACCCAAATTAATTAGTTAGTGTAATAATTTTTTATGATGCACCTTTTATTTAGCCAAAAATATAATTATAAATATATAAAAAGCCCAATAAACCAAATTAATTAGATCTAATCATCTTACAAGGTCATCCCATGTATCCGTAATACCATAGCCTAACTCTTTAGACGTCTGGCGTCCTGGAGCGGCATCTAACATATTAGCAAATCCATAAAGGTCCTGCCCTAGCTGGTGGTATGTCCCACCTGCCTAGCCGCACCAGCTGCCGAACCTCCTAGAACCTCGTAACCCAGACCAGGAGTATACGACGCGGACCTCTTACAATGTGGTAAACAAATCGCAGGCATCTTAGCCTCATAATAGCAGATGGAAAGTGCATCTCTCTGTCTAATCCCAGCAGCTCGGGATCCCAAAGATCCCTCAACATATGTAGGGCCATTGTGGTGGTGATGATATAGGTAATGGCGAGAGGGTATCTGAGAAGTGGTGTTGAGTATGGAGAGATGGTGATGGTTGGTGGAGTAGTAAGCTAACAATCACTCAGCAACTTCCTCGGAAGGAACGGTGCCGGCGCCTAAGTCGATGGACATCCTATCCCGTGACGCGATAAGCAAGGTATGGGTCCTGGTCAGCTGAATAAGCAACAGCTGCAGGGTCAGCAGGAGCTAAGTGCTCCTCCTCCTCTGCATCATCATCATCATCGTCATCTCCTCTGTCAGCAGGATAGTCGGCTGGATCCTCCTCAGGATCCTCCTCGTCATCCTCCTCTGGGTCCTCCTCAGGGTCGGACTCCGGTATATACCCTGGTGACTGATGAGTAGGTGAGTCAGCAGCAGGCATTGGCTGCTCCTCAGCCGGGAATACCTCATCGTCCACTGGTAAGAACTCCGGGTAAACAGGCTCCGGAACAAATGGTATGTAAATAGGTGAAGGTGGTGCCTGCTCTGGCTCCTCCGGGCCAGGCACGTAGTCTGGTGATGGTGGTCCCTCAGGGCCAGGTATGTAGTCCGGCGATGGTGGAACCTCAGGCATAATGGGTGGTCCATCGACTCCTGGTGAACCGATGTCTGAATCGTCCTCAGATACTGATGTGTATGTAACCGTAGAGTGCTCAGAATCTGACATGATAGTATCTGAAATCAAAATTAGCTTATATAAGTATATTAATATAAGACTATTATCCTTATATACGTAATATATTATAAACACGTATATCAATTTTGCATGTATATAGCCTAACCGACTAATGCAACAATTTGTATATGAATACCCCGTAAAAACCCTTTTGTATGTATGCAATGTTTGAAAACGGTTATAGTCCAGCAAAAACATTTTTGACCTGGTTCTCTATAACCTTGGCTCTTGATACCAATCTGTAACACCCCCAAAATGGGTCGCAGCGGAATAAGGATCCGGGGCCGTGGTAACTTAAAGATCACACACACAAGATAATATATAAGAAACACACAAAAGTCGTTTAATTGATACATTGGATTTAAATAAAAGACATATTACAAAAGCTTATAGCTTTACTTGTTCTTTGTTTAATATTACAAAAGATAACATAGATTTCCCAAAACATGATGCACATAAATCTTTAACAGTGCAATCCAAAACATAATCCAATGCATCCTTGGCACCTCGTGCCTATTGACCTCCTGAAAACATTGCTTAAAACGTCAACAAAAATGTTGGTGAATTCATAGGTTTATGTATTTAAATTATGCAGGACCGCAAGACATTCCCGTGATGTTACAACATATGCCAACAATCACAAAACCAGATTACTGTTGCACTAAGCTCATGACACTGAAGCTCAACCTATATTTGCAATTAGCAGTTTATTTTGCCCGTACAGATGTTGTACCCGCAACATCCAAGTCCGACATGGTCAACGTTCGTTCCCGGTGATAGCTAATTCACCCAAACGGGGAGGTTAATCCCAATAGATCTATTTATAACATTCGCGCTCACATAATGCAATTAACAACTACATCATGCAATTGACAGTTCATGAAAATGGGCTCAGGAGGGTTATCGCTACTTAGGCAAACACATAATCAATATATTTAAAACACTTGCGTCCAATTTATAAAACAAAGCATGTTCTCACCCCAAATAATAGTAAATGCATAAAAAAAAAAACCTATAAAAGTGGGCTAATGAACTCACCTTGAGTACAGATAGTCCAAATAATCACAGATAAAATGTCACGCAAGACGATAGATGCAACCTATTTAAATTAAGGTCGTATAAGTACTGAGTACTTTAATTAATAACATTGAATATAATCTTATAGTTGTTACATCGTACTATCGTTCGGGCTATCATAATTAAAGAGGTCATGACATGACGTACGAGGAGTTAGGACACTTTAAATCGTAAATCCAACAACTCGTCGATCGCCATCCAAGAGGCTCATACATGAAAACCTCCCTAGCAATTATAGTACTTGATAACCACTCAATAATTAATATAGCAAATCACCGACTTAATCGTTTAGTAAAATAATATTTATAAAGTGAAAACGTTTATAAATATACTTTTCGTAAAAATGACCTAATTTTGTCGTTTTAAGCCCGTTGCTCGCGTTTCTTACGTCCACGTCTTCGTAGTAAGACGAGTGATCAAAATATACATTATCAAGTTTTGATTTTCTGCGATTACATGTTTTTACTATTCATAACAGCTCGTTTGTCGTTTTTAGTTTTAATTGCGTAAACTTGTAATCGTAATAACTTATTCGTTTTAATCCTGATTTTAGTGATTCCTTCGAGTACGTCTTTGTTATTAAAAGAGATATTATATTTTATAAAGTTAATCCCGCTGATGAATAGTACTTTTACTGTTCATAGTTTATAAAATTACTTTTATAAACTTTAATTATCGAAATGCCGTAGTTTTAGTCCTTATAGTTCCATTTTAGCGATTCTTTCGAGTACGATCTCGTAATTAAAAGTTATATCATATATTAGATATTTTCACTTAAACATGTTTATACTTAAACAACATGTTAACATACTTTTACATTCACTTTTCCATGATATATATGACTATAAGTAGTGCATAAATTCATAAACATAAGTGAAAACTCATTTTACATATTAAAAAGTCCTTAGTGGTGATTTAGCCATAATTAACATATAACACATAAAATCATAATAATAAAATCATTTTACATATTAAAAAGTCCTTAGTGGTGATTTATAAAAACCTTGTTTTATATATTATTTTCTTTAGTAGTTTATTAAGGAAACCCTAATAACTATTTTTAACACATGTGATACTTATAATAATGTCCAAGATCATCCATAGTCCTTATAAATTCATTGTAACAAGTTTAACAATTTACTTTCCATTACTTTCACATGTGAATGATTAAGAACCCTTATAAAACCCTAATTTAACCTAAACATGTTTATACTTAATCTATAGGTTAACATACTTTTACATTTATTTTTCCATGATATTTATAACCATATGACATAAGAAAAAGTAAATAAATTCATAAACATAAGTGAAAACTCATTTTACATATTAAAAAGTCCTTAGTGGTGATTATAGCCATAATTAACATATCACACATAAAATCATAATAAATAAAAGTATGAAGGAATTAGGAAGACCTTAGGGATGATGTATGAGATGTGAAATGAATGCTAAACCCGTGTTTAGACTCAAAACCAAAGCTTACAAGCTTATAAACCCTAGATTAGGTTTGAAACCCTAATCTTGCAATAACTTGTTAAAACCCTTTCAAAGCTTAACCAACCCTTCAATTCTTCTTAGAATACCTTAAGTATGATATGTAAACACTAATATGGTGAAAGAAAATCAAAGTATGGATTGTGTAAAAATGGGGTTTTGAGCCGTGGGTTAGGAGAGGAGACAAAGAGAGGTTTTTGTGATTTTTGTTAAGTGTTTATGAAAGAAAGAGTGCATGCATGCTATTTATAGTGAAAATATCTAATTAACCTAACCATGGTCACTTTCTAACCCTTGCACAAGGTTAATTAGCCAAGTGGTTCATGGTGTAAGAGTTGGTTCCCTATGATCTTTCTTAACTTAGATATTTTTAGCAAGTTGATATCTCTTGGTCCTATCTTGAAAATTTCGGCCACATAGGCTCCCATGTGATGTTATATTGATTATTTTGGGTATTGGGTATAATCGTGGGTATTCGTTTAAGCGTAGTTAGGTTTTGGTGCTTCCGGGAATGCCGAAACGCGTTTTATCGCGAAACGTAAGCATTTTACGTAGCCAATAAAAATAAGATGAACAAAGTTATTAATTATCCTCATAATAATCATATAACACTTGCTTGATGTAAACATTTAATTGTTTAATGCCCGTTTACATTGAATGATCATTTTTAGCTTACGCGATTTAACGTAACGATTTCCATTAAAAACAAACGCGTACAATACTAAAAATAAATGGTGACTTTATTAACGTTGTACATTGTCCTAAAACACGGGGTGTTATATATATGGAGAGCTATCCTGGACTCTTAGCCTACGCCCATACAACACTGAAGTTGCAGCGCATTAAATATGTTGGATTAGACCTAGTTGAATGATAGGTCGCATACTTAAGCACGTAAACAAATATAAATTGATAAACATAATCAACAATCAATGATAAATTAAGCAATTGATATAAAGAAACCAAACATTAAACCTTCATAAACATTGTTGATACCTAAAGGTATCAGCCGATAGTCATTGTAAAAATATACACGGTTTCATATATGAACGATTAAAGAAAAGAAACCTTAACCGAACATGTATTTGGTTGTACGAAAATTACAAGAGTTTTCCTATGATCTTAAGGCTCTTTTTTTACCTTCTATGCTCCTTTATTCGTCCGCTGGTCGACTTGGTGGTTTAGGGTTTCACTTGCATACCTAAAACTGAGTTTAAGGTGTTGTATTTATAGAGTCTGGAAAAGGGTCAATACGCCGTATCAGGCGATGTGGGATACGGCGTATTTAGGGATTTCATGGAGTAGGGACCATGGTTGATATCTTTTAGAATCTTCTAGTATTTGATCTTCAATACGGCATATTAAGTCTTCAGGATACGGTGTATTGGGTCTTCAATCCTTCGTGGTTATCTGTGAAGTGTAGGCACGGATACACCGTATCTTCTTGATGGATACGGCACATTGAGGTACAACTAGTTGGTTCTTCTTTGTTAACCAAAGTATTATATACGGCGTATCGTTGATATGGATATGGCGTATTCTTCAAAGTCAGGCAATGGTCTTTTAATTCGTCAAAGTCTTGGATACGTCGTATAGGTCTAGAATAATATAGCGTATTGGTTGTCAAATCAGTAGACTTTCTCGAACTTTTCATTTACGCTCCAAAATACATGCCTTTTAGTTAATCTTCACAAAGTACTCCATAATTACTGCAAATAACAAATTAAAGCAATTAAGTGCCAATTCTTGGAATAATCATATAAAAATGGGTAATTTACATGGGATAAATGATGCTATAAATATGACGTTATTTGATGTCATCAAATATCCCCCATTTGAATCCTACTTGTTCTCAAATAGCCTTTAGAAAATTTATAAAAAATGTACCCTAACCGTAGTCAAGGATTTTTCCTTTAAGCATTTATTCGTGCAATTACCAGTACACAACCAAACATCTCACGAAATAGGAAGATGAAAACACTTAAATCACTCGACTAATCTATGTGGTAACGTATAACTAATTCGATTAATTGCTCGGTCGTAACAAGTAATCTATCATACGCTTAGCAAGGATACACATCTCCACCACTAAAGCTAAGGAGTAACAAGTTTATAAAGGTAAATTAGGTTTTTAAAAGGATTAAAGGGTTTAATCACTTTTCCTAATCTCTACCGATACCAATATTCCAGAAAAAGTGACAAAGACCATACATACACACCCATAACGATGAGATAGACACATATAACTGCATTTAAATCTTAACTTAAATAAGCTAAAGAATAGGACTAGTAGTCTTTACCAAAAGTCGTAAACCAGCAAGGGCGACAAACCACGTATACACATCCATAACGATGGAATAGACATACATGATTGTATTTAATTCCCTCACTCGAGTAAAACCAAGGGTTAGGACGAAAAGTGATATATGGTATGGATCTTCTAATCTTACACCAAAAAGTAATAAACCAACAAGGCAAACAAAATCACGCATACATGGCCGTAACGACGAAATAGGCACATGTGATTGCTCGCATCCTTATTGGAGTAAAACCTAAGGGTTAGAGATTAGGAAAGGGAAATAAATGTTGTTAAATAAAAATTTACAAAACAAATAGATTGAGTCCAAATAGATAAGGTGCAAGTTTCTAGACACTTTCCTGATCATTACCATGACAAAGACACGGAAATATGTACACAAACGTCTTCGATCAAAAATGAAAACACCCCTTAGTTGGCATTCCCATAACAGTAAACTTCCCAATTATCCACACTATACATACTTTTACAGAAATAAGTGGCGATATCTACTACTTTATACAAAACTTTACATCGTTGATTTATAACACGTATCAACAAATAATTGATCCTTCAAATAATTCCATTGGTTTAAGCTTTAACAAACCGACTATCTCCATAATTTTCCTCCCCTTTCTTGCAGCGATTTTCTAATTTTTTTGATTTTTTTAAACCATATACTACGAATCTCGATGTAATTTCACCATCTTCACGATCATAATAGCTCCAGATAATTTCTTTCATAATTCTTCATTCTTTGGACGTACCAATAATTGTGATGGTAGTAAAAATACATGAGTTTGGCTACTTTTTACATTCCCATTGCGATATGTAATTTTTCTAACCGTACCAAAGATAGAAAATGGCACAGGACATAGGAAATACATTCTTTATACTTTAAGCAAATACAAACTGATAAATGGACTTAATCTAACAGGATAGGCTAAGGTATAACGAAACAAATAGTTGGTGTTTATCCTAAAGGATTGGCTCTACTTGTTTTTCTAGGGGTATCTTACTCTTAAAGTGAGAGTAAGCAAAAGGGTTTATACGGGGGTTAAATAACCAGTGTAGTTAGTTAATAACACAACATATATAGGCTTTTTAGGTGTAATCCTAGAAATTTACCAATAACAAGTTACTCCATCTAAATCCATAGTACTCATTATTGTGGTCTCGAATAGATATACCAAGCTAAGTTCTAAAGTCTACCACATCACCGACACACTCATATTTTTGTGGGATTTGAGTAAACATTTGGAAACGGATAAGGCTGAATCCTTATAATATCTAATACGGGTTATGTGTGCAGGTTATGTAACTAGTACTTTTACAAAAGTATGCTTGAACTTTTTTTTATTTAGGCATAATTTAAGCATTTTATTGTGAAAAATAGGACAGGTAGCGTTCTAATTGCCATGCCCCCACTTAAATTATACAACGTCCTCGTTGTATAGATAAATCATTAAAAACGGGAAATAAAATAATTAGAACGAGAAACTTCCTTGATATTTGCTCGGTAGATTCTCCATGTTGATTTCATGAGCAAGAATTCAAGATAGTAGATACTTCACCAACATTGTCGATTTCTTTCCAGTGAGGTCATGTGCAAGATATAAGAAAACAAGTGCAATTTATATCTTTGTGTATTCGTTGGTTAGACTCGAAATAAAAACCTAAAACTATACAGGAAGTCGATACGCCGTATCCATACCCCAGGATACGCCGTATTGAAACCTGTATTAAAAATCCTAAGGTACTGGTCAGTCGTCTAATACGCGGTATTCGTTTAATAGAATACGCCATATAGACTGAACTGACAATAAAATTTTAAAAGTACAAAAAATTAAAAATTGGATAACGTCCAGATGGTCAATACGCCGTATCCATGGGGTTTGGATATGCCATATAGACAGTCTATGAAGACAGACTTAAATAAAACAAATTAAAAACTGTCTGGGTTATCTCCCGAGAAGCGCTTTTGTTTACAGAAAAGTATTTAAGTTAGACTTGCCCCAATTTAATCTGATCCTTATAAAACAACTTGGGGTCGAATGGGATGCCAAATGGCACATATAAATTTTTAATTATAAAAATGAATGGCATCCCTTTGTTAAGATAATTGCAAGTCACGATATTAAAACTTAATTCCTTAAAAGTATTAGTTTTGAAAAATTTATTGGCTGTATCATGACTTGTTTCCAAAAGCTTATTTGACCCTTGTGTATCGATGTTTATTACATTAGGTAATGGTTAAATATATAAATCCCTCAAAGAGTGTTCAATATCGATTTTATCATTATCGTTGTCCTTATCCGATAAATCATCGGGATAAATTACGTTAAAAGGAAATAGATCATTAAAGTATATAACGGTTTGTCCCTCATCATCACATTCGGACAATGATGTTTCATCAAATTCATCGATATGTTGAGGACTTATAGTAGGTTCAGAGAATTCTAACTTAGGTTTTAGAGCATCATTGTAGGCAATGGCTGTGAACTCTTTCTTAAAATCTTTGAAGTAGTCAAAATCATTAAAATAATTGACCATAGATTCGGATGAGATTTCCTGTTTAGATGTCAATGCATCTTTGTAAACAATAGCTAGGGATTACTTTTCAAAAGATCTGAGGTAGTGAACGTCTTCATCATACCAAATCTTACCATATGTAGCAGTTTCCTAGTTATACACCTGACCACGCCTACGAGATTTTTCTACTTCAAGCTGAATATACTGCTCCATAGTAATATTAGGGTTGTCCATATTAACCTATAATAAAATAGCTATAAAAGAAAACGGTCAAATAGACAAATACGTCATACTGAATACGCCATATTGATGATAGATTCGAATACGTTGTATTGTTTTGAAAACATTTATACGTCGTATCTAAAAGGATGAATACGTCGTATTCAGTATTCGACTCAGAAAGTTACAACAGGCTGTAACAATGCAAAAAAAACACACAAACACACAATATGCAAAATATACAATGCAGAAAATCAAACACACATAAATATTCAAATTAATCTAAACTAAACTAAATCTAAACTAAAACACTAATAAATAAGAATTAAGCACCTTCACTCCCCGGCAGCGGCGCCAAAAACTTGATTTGTCGTTGTGCGTAGGTATCTTATGTATCAAGTTTTACTATTTATTTTATGCGGACTATACCTAAAAACAACACTCAAACGGGTAGTGTACCCGGACAAATGTAGCTTCATTGGTAAGTATGGTGTCGATCACTAAGAGCGAGAGAGTTAATTCCTAATTCTACCAGTATTTTAGTTATCTATGTTGGTATTAAATTAATCTAATTTATATTAAACCTAAGTTAAACCTAAACTAATGATAAAAAGGGGGTTTTAGTCTGAGAGACTGGCATGAGTTTTGGGTTATCTAACCTAGGGTTTTGATGACAAGTAAAACAATAAACACATACAAGAAGATAAACAAACTATAATGGATTATTCAAGAACTAATGTATGGAAAACATATCAACCATGAATAATCTGATAAAACGCAGGTTTGTTTATTTAGTGCAATGAGTGCTTATCTCGAGGCGGCATAGCATTCCTATATTTAGGCAATATTTCTTCCTAAAACCTAGACACGCTAATTCTGTCACAATTAAACGCATCCGCATAAAGCATCCTATTTGCTTATTATAATCTATCTTAGGAGAATAATAATAGTGATCTTATTAAACCCTAGCTCATAGAGACTTTACATAGTTACTGCTTAATGGCAATTTATAATCTACTAGTCCAAGTCTTTACCAAAGGAATCAGTACGTTATTTGTTGATCCTAGGTCAGCTGCTAGTCCAACTTGTTCACATATACCAAAGGTAAAGATAGGACATTAATTATGGTCATATTCATCTAGATATATAAATCACTATATGGAGAGCCATCCCGGCATCTAGCTAACTTGGTCGGTATTACTAGATCTAGTTGAATGATAGGTCGCATACAAAAGCACGTAAACAAGTATGAACTGATAAACATAAACAAGCAATCATTGATAAATTAAGCATTTGATATAAACAAACTAAACATTTAAATCTTCATAATCTTGGCCAATACCCAAGGGTATTAGCCCTTAATCATTGTAAGCAATACAAAAGTAATAATTCAACCAAGGTAAACTAACCGAGTTAAACGAATGATATCAAAAATCGAACGATTACAAGAGTATATGAGATTACAAGGTGTTTCCTATGGAATTAGTAGCTTTGCTTGACCTTTTCTACTCTTCTTGTCTTTTGAAAATCAACTTTTGTGGTTAAGGTATCAAAAATGTGATCAAGCATGGTGTCGATCACTAAGAGCGAGAGCGTTAATTCTTAAGTCTACTAGTATTTTAGTTATCTATGTTAGTTCTAGTCTATGTTAAACCTAAACTAATGATAAAAGGAGGGTTTCAGTCTGAGAGGCTAGCACGAGTTTGGGTTACCTAACTTAGGGTTTTGATGACAAATAAACCAATAAACACACATAAGAAGATAAACAAACAATAAAGGATTGGTCAAGAACTAATGTAAGGAAAACATATCAACCATACACAGGTTTGGTTATTTAGTACAATGAGTTCTTATCTCGAGGCGGCATATCATTCCTAGATTTAGGCAGTACTTCTTTCTAAAACCTAGACACGCTAATTCTGTCACAATTAAACGCATCCGTATAAAGCATCCTTTTCGTTGATTATAATCTATTTTAGGAGATTAATAATGGTGATCTTATTAAACCCTAGCCAATTAGAACTTTACCCGCTTACTGCTTAACGGCTCTTTATATACTAGTAGTCCACTGTCCGAGTCTTTACCAAGGGAATTAGAACGTTATTTGTTGATCTCAGGTCACCTGCTAGTCCAACTTATTCACAAAACCAATGGTAAAGATAGGTCAATATTTGTGATCCTATAATTCTAGATATATAAATTGCAGATATGGAGAGCTATCTTAGATTCTTAGCCTACGCCTACACAACATAGATGTTGCAGCGCATTAAATATGTAAGACTAGACCCAGTTGAATGATATGCATACTTAAGCACGTTAACAAGTATAAATTGATAAACATAATCAACAATCAACGATAAATTAACCAATCGATATAAACAAACCAAACATTAAACCTTCATAAACATGGCTGATACCTAAAGGTATCAGCCGATAGTCATTGTAAAAATATACACGGTTCCATATATGAACGATTAAATAAATGAAACCTTAACCGAACGTGTATTTGGTTGTGCGAAGATTACAAGAGTTCTCCTATGATCTTGAGTCTCTTTTCTGACCTATTGTGCTCCTTTATCCGTTCGCTGGTTGACTTGGTGGTTTTGGGCTTCACTTGCATACCTAAAACTGAGTTTAGGGTGTTGTATTTATAGAGTCTAGAAAATGGTCAATACGTAGTATCGGGTGATGTGGGATATGGCGTATTTAGGGATTTCTTTGAGAAGAGACCACGGTTGATATATTTTAGAATCTTCTAGTGTTTGACCTTCGATACAGCATATTAAGTCTTCAGGATACGACGTATTGGGTCTTCAATCCTTAGTGTAAGCACAGATACGCCGTATCTTCTTGATGGATACGGCGTATTGAGGTAAAACCAGTTGGTTCTTCTTTATTGACCAAAGTATTATATATGGTGTATCGTTGATGTGGATACGACGTATTCTTCAAAGTCAGGCAATGGTCTTTTAATTTGTCAAAGTCTTGGATATGTCGTAAAGGTCTAGAATAATACGGCGTATTGGTTTTCAAATCAATAGAATTTCTCAAACTCTTCATTTATGATCCAAAATGCGTGCCTTTTAGCTAATCTTCACAAAGTACTCCATAATTACTGCAAATAAAAACTTAAAGCAATTAAGTACCAATTCTTGCAATAATCATATGAAAATGGGTAATTTACATGGGATAAATGATGCTGTAAATATGACGTTATTTGATGTCATTAGTTTTTTTCTTCTCGCGGTAAAAGAACACCTAAATAAAAAGTTAACAACTTGTTTTTCTTAACTTGTGTTACAAAGATGTATGCATGCATCTTTGTACACCTGTTGACATATGTTTTATTAAACTTATGTGATACCCTATAAGTAATTTAAGTCGATGCCGCCCAATATAAGAACACTTGCAATTAGTTTTTTCTCTCTAATCAGACCTCGGGTTAATTCCAACCCAAGGCAATTTTTCTCTATAGGTCAGACCTATGTTAATTAATGCAAGTTCTTATATTGGTTGACTTAATCGAGTATGCTTGTTCAGACCTTGGACCCAAGGCATAAGATGAGACAAAACATGTACATGACATTACTATATGTGTTACTAATACCATGTGTCTCATAAAGCTAAGAGTTGCAGTTTTTAATGCAATTAACGCTCGTCGTTTACCTTTTGCCCCATTTGTTTACTAGTTGGTCAGACCTTCTATAATAAGTGGGAGTTCAAGTTGGATCTTAGTCTTTTAGTAAATTATTATTTATTTAATACAATGGGTAGTTAATTTTTAAAAGAATTAATTATCAAAAATACTAAAATTGAACTTTCTACGTTCTAATTAATGGTATTGTTGCAACATTAATTCATAAACCAAAATTTGTTTTTCTTGAAAAAGACAAACCCATTCTCCTTTTCTTGTAAGAAAGAGAGAGACTTACTCCCATCTCTTCTCCTTGCTTGAAGAAGTATGAGTTAATGAGAGGAAATCTCAATAGACCTCAACGAGTAAAGAAAATTACTAGCTTGTCTTCTAGGTATTTTTCTTGACTCATATTATTCCTTAAAGTGGTAAACACCCTTGTGGCTATGCAGACCGATTAAGGAGGAATTGCATGCTAATATTCAAGTTAAATGAAAGCATGAATGGCTAGTCCCTCATCTACATAAGTAAAACTTTATATAACTCTGTTCAATACCTAAGTACATTGCTACTTGTAGGCATTCTATGAGAGTAAAAAGTAAATAAATCGCTATTTGCTTTCTACTAGTGATATAACACTTACAATGTTGACAAATCCAGTTGGAACTTTGCGTTTTACTACTAAAATGACAGTCATGTAATGTTGTTTAATTCAGTGGGAGCTACAAGCTTTATTTCCTTGTTAGTTTCCCATGTTATTTCTATCTTGTCTTGAAATAATCCATTACTTTCCCAAAATAAACAACCATGGTTTTAAGGACCACTACATCTTATTTTATATGATAACATGTTACCTTTCTTATGTTGCTTCCCAAAACGTTATTTGTAGAATAATAATGCACAATTCCTTATTAAATGATATGGTTCTAAATCTACTTGTAATATCTATGACACTATCATATTGTTTAAACAATCAAACACATGTCGTATTTTGCCTACATTAAATAATGTTGTGCCGCATATAAGTGGGAGAAATCTTAAGTGTGTGCAAGGAACAACATATAACAATATGATTGTTGGTTTCTCTTGACCGCAAGGTAAGAAAGCTAATAATTCTACTAGGACTCAAACACTAAGATGTTTGTCGCCCTATTACATTAAATGTCAAGATATAATGTAAAGCTATATCAGCACATTGACTATATGTTTTAGTCAATATAATTATGGTTAAATTATAAAATCATAATTATGAAGTATGAAATTTACTTGAAATTACTATTGAACTCAAGAGTATGCGTTCATAATTACTTTAGTTACTATAATTATGTTTTCTTGTTAATACATAAATATAAAGTCCTTGAATTATTCAATGACTTAATAACATAAAGTAAGTAGTAAACTTTTAATGTCTTCTTGTTATGACATAAACATGAAGTCCTTAAATTATTCAAAGACTTATAACGTATACTTGACGTGTTTTGTCTTCTTGTAAAACACATAAACATAGAGTTTTTAAACTATTCAAAGAAATATACGCTATAGCATGCACTTGGTTTTAAAATACTGTGTATCCAATTTGGCTCGACCCAATTAGTAAGTATTTGACCTAAAGAGAATTAAGTTATCTAAGGAATTATGATGTAGTCTCACAATCCCAATACTCATAGAGTACTACATTATTATGGTATGTCTAATGTGTTGAAACAAATTATATTCATATTGTTTGATTTTTGATAACTTTAATTGCTCTACCTCCAAAATCTACCAAGGTTAGAAAATTATGTGTGTCATGGATACACCTAATATGTTTCTAACCAAGAAGGTATTCAAGACACTATCTATTTATGGATTAGGATGATTCCCATTATGTCTTGATTAAAGTTCTGCAATTTGTTAATATCTTATGAAGTATAAGCTATAAAATGTATTTTGTATGTCCCGATTAAGAACAATTTATTGTTTCTTAGATACGTAGTATTTAGAGAATAGTCTCTACTTACAAAAGTAAGTAGGAGCATACATAGATCTTGAAGATATTCAAGAACAAAATACATAACCTTCTGAATCTACTTGCTGATGTCATACTAAGGCAGAACATTAAAATGTTGAACCAAAGTATTATGTAACTCTCATTTATAAATCCACAAGGATGTCTCATCAATTGAGTGATATTTTAATATCAATGTTGAGAAATATAAGTTAGAGGATCATTGTGAAGCTGTTAAGATGCATTATCAGATCTTGAATTTGATAAATATCTTAAAACTATGAATGATAAGATGTAGTCTTTAACAGACAATCAATGTTTTGAGCTTGATTGATCTTTCACCAAACAGTTAAAATGTGAGGTTAGAATGAGTTTCTTTTGAAGAAAGACTCATAAGGACAAAATTGTATACATGTTAATGCATGCCTTATGTTAAGAGTTTTTAATCGTATTCAAGCAATTGACTGTGATTAAAATTTTCTTTTTACACGCATTAGTTATATAAAGAAGATTAATTGTCATACATGTTTTCATGTATATGAAATATGGCAATTAAGTTTCATAACTCTTTCCTTAATGATTACCTTTGCAAGGACGATGTGTAATCAAAAGGTTATGAGTTCAGATAATCTTTATAAAGCACACAAGATAAAAGAATCAAAGTGTAGATTAGATCATGCTTCTAGGCGCTGAAATCTTAAGTTTAATTATAATTTGATTATGATTAAAATAAGATAACTCCTGAGTACACCTGGCATTAAGTGGGAGCACTATGTTTGTTTCCTTAAAATTCATATGTTGTATAACATACTGAAAGAATCATTCTATTTAAGCTAGATGTTAATCCCTTAGCTTGGAATGAAACTTCACCTTGGAAATTTAGAAAATAAACCAAACGACATTGGAATAAATGTTTATTGAAATAAATATATGCGGTGATTAAGTCCAACACAATTCAATATATCATTGAAAAAAGACTTAAAGGATATATTTCACTTAAGATAATTTAATACATGAATGGAAACCTTAAGATTTACTAAGGATTCATCATGTATGTATTATATTGTGTATGAGACTGGTTGTTACTTTTGCACGAGATCAAAATGAGCTAACAACAACAATATCTAATTAAGAGTATTTAGATGACTATTAAAATAAACATTTACGAATTATATAAGGCATAGTGTTGTTTGTGTACACTGGTGCTAGAGGATACTCAATCCTAGTTAAGGAAGGAATTTATCATTTATGATGAATCTGCTAACTAGATATGCTCAGCTAAGAGCATTGTTTCAATACACATTAAAGAATAAGAATACTTTACATTTTGAGAAACTATAAATATGACTGTCTCCGAAAGGTATGTTGTTGGCTTCAAATACCCTATAAAAGGTACAGTGACAATACTATGACACTTGTAATAGTATGCACATGTACAATAAGTCACTCATCATATTATTTAAATCCTTCACAATTTGTGAATTTGAAACAAGTATTCAGAAAGTTTACTCGGATTACTATTTAGCTATCTTGTACTAAAAGAGTTGAGAATGTTGGGAACATTAGATTTTAACTACTAAGTAGTCTTATGCATATCTGTTTTTAGTGTTTAGATAATGGAACTGAAAGCAGTTGTATTAATAAGCACTGTGTTCTGTATATGCATGTTTAATCCTTGAATAATCTAATTATTCTAAATTCATCCATTGTCAATTACAATATGGGAGTATTGTTAAATTGAGATAAA
Organism: Tanacetum coccineum; assembly: GCA_026074375.1. Lineage (NCBI taxonomy): Eukaryota > Viridiplantae > Streptophyta > Magnoliopsida > Asterales > Asteraceae > Tanacetum > Tanacetum coccineum. The sequence continues at coordinate 25,670 of BQNB010002490.1, forward strand.
TATGAGTGTTTGGTTATACATTTTAAATATGTGGATTATTCCTACCAAACTCATATGTTATTCATAAAGGATGCATATTGGACTTCTCCAATCTTCGATTATTTACTTTTGGATCCTTGTCAAGAGTAAGATATTGAAAAATGGTTGTATTAATTATCCTTAGACTTGAGATACAAGTAAATTTTGCATGTACGGATATCACTTTTTGATTATAAGTCAAATGCTATATTGAATAATGTATTTTTAGAAGTGATGTGAAGCAGCATCTACGACACTTGTAGTCAATATAGAATTTGTACCTCTAATTGTCTAAATTGTCGTATGATACCGTTGGCGCCTCTCTAGAATTAATCAGATAATTGTGTGACCGCACCCAAAGGGTAATTCAAGATGACTCTTGATTACATTTGGTATATCTGAAGTAATATCTATAATGATAAAGTAAATGTTAAACTATATGGAATGAGTTAGGATCCATATACATGGTCTAACGGTATCTGTAACAAAGGGATGATAATAGCAAGTAATAAACCATTGTGCTGAGATGTTTCTTTAAACCATAACTCAGGTATTTCTAGAAGCAATAGAGTGTTGCTAGACGCTTTATATTCTTAGTATAAACTTATGTACTACGCTAAGTCCCAAGTGGGAGCTGTTGGTTTGTGGTCGTTACGTGTAATGTTTATACAGCTAGAAATATGTGAGCATATCAAGGGCACACATGAATACATGAAAAGTACGTTTATTATGTATTTAATGTATATAACACGTGTATATTTATTAAATACATAATATGTTTCATGAAATATATTTTAACGGTTGTTAGATTCCGTTAGACGCTTAACTAACTAAATATATCCGTTAAATACAAAAGAGAAGGGTTTAAGTGTCGAAAACCAATTCTCTCGTCCTCCTCCTTGTTGGCAAGTTATGGGAAGGTTCTAGGAAGGGGGAGAGTGTCAAAATTTAGGAAGTGATGGAGTATAATACAAGAACTTGGTAGACAAGTTTGCTAAATATAAATACCCATTACCATCTCATTATTGTCGACTAAAAAACACAAAAAGAAAACCACAAAATCTGCTTGCCCTTTCCATTCCTACAACAAGTAAAACCCTAATATCCCTTACATGGTTTTCGCAAAAAAACAGAACGGCTCCATATTCATTACATAAAAGGACATCTAGTCCATTGGTTGAGGCGTTCACCTTTATTCCCACAGACCCAGGTTCGCGTCCTGTGGTGGTCTATTTTTTGGTTTTCTCCCTTTCCTGTTTTAAGGATGATCCAGACATAAACAATATTCTCTTGAGTATTATTCACCAAAGGACTTATAGTCCTCCGATAGAGTTGTTTGATGTTGTACCAACAAACCCGGGTTCGAGTCTTGTGGTGGTCTGTTTTGGTGTTTTTCCTTTTTTTGTTTCTTTATTCGATTCAAACATATACCACTTAGGTATTTGGATCAGATCAAGAACAAGCATTAAACAAAAGTTGGTTTAGTAATCATGAAGCAAGCACTAGCATCCTAACATGCTCGTGTGACGTGTAATGTGAGCATACCGTAGAGGGGGTAATTTAATCATTAACAGTTTCAAGATTCAAGATCTATACTCGTTTATTGATTTAATTCAATAAAAAAAGGGTAGTAAATATTACTTTATATTTACGTGTTAATCTATAATATCAAACTCGATCTATCCGCTGTGTATTTCGTAGTTAATTGGTTAACTAGTTGGTAAAATCCAATAAAGAATTCAACAAGTGAAGCATAATACTAACCTTTTGTCTATCACTGATGAATGTGAAATTTCAATTGGGTTGTAGATCTATGTCAATACCCAAAGACTGTAAGAACCAACACCATGAACTCTTACTTTCAGCTTCAACCAAGGCATAGGCCAATGGGTAAATTCCATTGTTTGAATCAAGTCCAATAGCTGCCAATACTTGGCCTAGGAATGAACTCTTCATGAAAGCATCATTTAAGCCTAACATCTCTCTTCTACAAGCCTTAAACCCCTGTTTTACTGCTCCCAAACAAACATATATCTCTTAAACACCCTAATAGGAAAAGAAGGATCAATATTACTTTCAACTACAATCTTGAAAGTGGTATTAGGGTTTGTAGGCAGCAATTCAACAACATAGTCTCTAAGCATAACATACTAAAAAGTGTTATCACCTTTAACCTCTCTTTCAGCTTTAGCTTTAGCTCTGAATGCTTTGCTCATAGAAACCTGAAGCTCTAAGTCATGTTAAAGTTGGTCTTGAACTGTCTTAACTGGGATTTCTGGATTAACCCTAACTTGGTCAAAAATCTACTCTGCCAAGAATTTATAAGTGCAGTGTTTGATTTCCCTTGATTGAAGGCATTTGTGTTTATCTTTATTTATCCTTACCACCCAATTTTTTGTATGTTTGTCTTTGGCCACACACAAGACCCTATGGCAGAGATCCCCTTTATCATGTGCATCAACAACAAATGAAGATACTTGACTGTCATTATTGGTACCTACAGACTTCCTTTTTTTGCTTCTAGTAGATAGGCCACTTGATCCACTAGGCCCAACACCCAATTCTTGTTTTAGGGCCAGTTGGTCCACTACATTGTGACATTGTAAAGACTGGCAATTTTCCGTTACATCTTGCTCTTAACTTGGTCTTGTCATTCTTATAGAGCTTTAAGTTTATCTTGCTTTCAATGGAATGCAAGTAGACTCTGACCTTAGCCTCTTTTGAACTACCAAATTTTTGCCTATAGTAAAATGAGTACTTCCATCGATTAATATCATTTACCACCCCTTCCATATCCCTTCTCAATTCATTTAACCTTCTCTTTCTATGATAACTTGTTTCATTGTCATAACCTATGTAACTTTCAAAACCATATACATTTACTACATCTACATCTTCTCCTTCTAAAACTTCCTTTGGTACTAGACTAGTTACGCTAGTGTTGTCAAAAGGAACATCCTTGCTAATACCAAACAAATACACATCAACATCAGGCTCTACTATTTCATTTTCTTCATCCACCAAAAAATCATCATCTTCACCATCATCATCATATGTACCTGCATCTTTACTAGACTCATCATAATATTGAGTTTCATATGCACTATCGATCCCATCAACATTATATTGTACTTGTTAACCATTACCATGATTAACAAATTCCTCACTGTTACCTGGTTTAACAGCTTCCTTACCACTACCATGTACAACAGCAGCCTCACCACTACCATGTATAACTTCATCAACTTTAACCTATTCTACAACATGTTCCTCAGTTCTACCAACATTACCTGATGGTTCTACATCAACATATGTATCTGATTCATTGACCACATGATCACTAGGAACCTTAGACACAAGAACCTCTTCTTACGTTTCAGTTTAGGTAATATTTAGGTCAAGAGTTAAATTTAAGTTTAAGTCCAAGTCATCAACTCTAAAAGACTCATCATGAATTAAATCAGAACTGTCTATACTACTACATGCATCATCACCAAAACCTGCTTCTCCATCCAATTCCATTTCAACAAATGATAAATGCCTCATCACATAATTTATCACCTGATTAATAGTTGGTTCCATTAAGATAAAACTCAGGTTTATGGCACTAAACGTCTAAACTGTAATTGTATTGTTGGAAGAACATGGTCTTGTGTGTCAAGTCCTTATACACCACTCAAATGTGTATATGTAATGACCCAAACTCATCAGTAGAAGGGGTTAACAAACCATGAGGCATAGACCTAGGTGAAACAGAGTCACAAATAGAATCCTTACCAGGTGTACTAAAATCATGCCATGTCAACAACAATAATTTATCAGATTTATTTTTCTTCGCTGCACTAGTACTAGGTTGACTAATATATTCTATTGTTACCCTAACTCCTTGTGGTGGTAGCGTTTGGTATGAATTTACAATCGTATGACCATGCTCTATAAAGACCTCAAGCAACTTAAAACTTCTAACAAGGGTATCCAAACAATGGACATCCTCATCACATGCAAATGGGTAAACCCTTTATCTAAACTACTCAATGGTCTTAGATAGTTATAAAATAGAGGCTCGGACTCACCTTTATAACCTAATTATAGAACCATCTAATCAAGCTCAATCACATTAAAGAGTTCAATATCCACCATATCAAATATATCGACTTGACCATTGACATATTGTCTGCATAGATACTTGTGAAATATTCTACCATGATATACTTGAATTGAAAATATATTGGGTGCATTCTCTAAAAATAAAAATAAAAATTGACTTCATAAATCGACAATAAAACATGTAAAGAACACTACATTTGTAAAAAGTTACACTTTAAGCAAAAAGGTTTCAAGTGATTACCATACCGTTAACCACATTGCATGTAGGATTTGAATGTAAAAAAAATTAGGTCTGGGTTGTAAAACAAATGAGGTGAGATATGATAGAATTGAAGGTGGATTAGAGGAGTATGTGAAGTGGAATAGTGGAAAAAATAAATGTTGATGTGAAGTGGTATAGTATAAAAGCCTAATGACTAAAAAAACCCATTGTGTGCAAGTAACATGGGTGGGAATTGTTTTCAACTAATGCCAGTTAGTGCCTTGGGACTAAACGCGCATAAAAAATGCCACCTTAGGGACTATCCTCGCTAAATTCCAAAAGGGAGGACCAAACGAGCAAACAGGGCTAACTTCCGGGACGAACCGTGTAATTTACCCTTTTCAAAAATATACTACAAGTTTAGGCCAATAGAAAGTAGTCAAACTTTATATGAAAGTTTGGCCAATTTTGATTGGTTACAATCATATATCCATTTCGTATTTATTTGATCAACGAGTATTATTTCAAAAACAAGTGCGTCGAACTCAAGTTTTTTTTTCAAAGTGAAAATTACTGGTTAATGTGTTTAAGTATTAAAATTCATGTTTTGAAGCTTAATTGTGTTGTTTAGTAATTGAATCTGCAAAAAAATTATGTGTGTTATGTGAAAGATTGGAGGTTTTCAATGATTTTTGCAAAAAATAGAGGAACTCACATTTTGGAATAGAACTTAAGTTTGGAGCGATTATAACTGAAAAAGAGTTTTGTTTTAGAGAGAGAACTTATGTTTTGACAACCTATGTTTCACCAACTTATGTTTTAGTCAACTCATGTTTTAACCAACTCAAGTTTTAAGCCAAAACTTGTATTCCTAACTCATGTTTCACCATAACTTGTGTTGCTAAATCGTGTTTCACTAAAACTTGTATTGCCAATTCAGGTTTCACTAAAACTTATATTGCCAACTCGGGTTATACTAAAACTTATATTGCTAACTCATGTTTCACTAAAACTTGTTATAGAACCGTAGGGGTAGGTAAATACGGTTTTCTTGACTTCTTTGAAGTTTATAAAACTTCAAGTCTTGAAAGAACCGAGTGGTGTGATGATCTACTTAGCAAAAAAACAATAAGTAGATGGAGAGAGAGAGAGAGAAAGGCACCATGATATATACTGGTTCAGGAAGCGGGGTTTAGTCCTTTCGTACGTCTAGTTACGAATCCACGACACCTATACTATTCCTAGCATAATCCTTATGGTGGACTATAAACCGTATTACAATTTAACTCCACTGATATACACAAAGATCGGCGCTCACAAAGAAGAGTTACTACCTACGATATTCCATTCTTGGAATCCACCCCTAACAACCCGTGATTCGACTTAATCTATAACCAATTAAGACATCCCATTTGAAGCTTACCAAGCCCCAACTAATTCCTTAATGATCTAGGCTTCATCCCTCATATATAAGACTTCCCTTACAACTTGATTGAATAAAAGAAGATAGATGAACCAAGCCCTAACCTAATCTAGAGACTCGATTTTAAAGAAAGGGTATGAGAAATAAGACCCTTGACTTATAATACACAAGTGTGGATTAGTTACTTGTGTGTCTCTCTTGTGGAAATGTGTTCTTCAATAGAATGATAGAGGAGAAGATTAAGAACACAAGAGGTTAGACTTAGAGGATTAGAGAAGAGAAAAGAGAAGAAAGAATATTTTCAAGAGGTGAGGAATAAAAAGGCCAAGGGTGGGTATTTATAGGCCAACAGTCCCAAAAGTGGGAAAATAATTTGGGAGGACGTGTGGGCAGCGCGCCAGATTCCCAAATTATTTTCTTTGGGACTTTGGCGTTTTAAATACCCGCACTTGTTAAACCCCTAATTGTACTTTACGCTATGACATTTCAATCATTCTTATACTCAAGGTCAACCAACTTAAATAACCATTTGATAAAATCGTTTGTGAAGTATTTAAAAGATTATTTGTCCGATATAGAAAGGAGAGAAAAGAACTATCGGACAAGGGCAGTTTGGGTATTCCTCCAATGTAACTAGCTTAGTTAGGATCTAACCAAGATTTGAGAAGCTAGTCAGGGTACAAGGGAATATTCCAAGAATATTCTTAACTTGGAGAGAAAGGGTGGATGTTATAGGGGGAAGATTTGAAATTTAAATTTCAAATGTATTAGGCACATGTGAATTAGAGGAGGAGATAAGGATGAGTTGTATGTGAGTTGGCATGAGGTGATGTTGATGTGATAGAAAGGAGTCTTTTGATCATGTTTGAAATGAAGGGTAGAAATGAGATGGTGAAGAGGTAAGTTGTATAGGTGAAGTGGCATGATTAAAGGTGGATAGAGAAGTGTGTTTGTTTAGATGGAGAAGTGTGTTTTTTTATTTGAATTTCAATCCAAAGGAGGAGAACAGAGTGAGGTCAAATGGATTGATGAAGTGGTATAATCAAGGGATAGGATGAAAGAATGTGTGTGTATGTGAAATTTAAATTGATTTGTGAAGAAGAAGATAAATAAGAGACATGTGATAGAGAATGTTTTGATGTGATGTGGAGGAGCCTATGTTAGAATGTTAGGAAAAGAAGTACACAAGGTTCAATGGTGTAAGAGAATGCAAGTTGTCCCATGTGAGGATTAGATGGAGAATGTTTAAGTGAGGAATGTTTGATCTTGTGAAGGCTTAAGGAGAAGATGTATGAAGATGATGGTGACTAAAGTAAAATTAAATGATTGATTTGGGTTTATAATCACGTATCTAATAAGAGAGAAAAGAGTGGGCATATGTGATTATAGGATGGTTTAATAAAGGAGTGTTTAGAGTATATGGAGAATATAATCATTTGTTGGGTAAGAAGGGTAAACAAATGATTAGGAAGATGTGTTGTAGGAAGTATGGTATGGAAGTGTTATTTGGAGAAGTGTGGGAGTTTGTAAGACATCTTGTACAAGTGAGGAATACATGTATGAGTTTGTAAATCATTTATGGGTAAGGAGTTGAGAAAACCCAAAGCATGATTAACCTCCAAATACCACAAACTCAATTAGTCACTTGGACTTAATCCATAATAATCAACAATGGATTCGATCACTAATCATCTTGATGCAAACTAGCTAAGTTACATCTTAAGTAAATCATATCCCATAATGGGAAAGGATGCGTTTATGCAAACTGACCTTTGACTTAGTTTGACTAATAAGGGAGTAAAACCTGTTACGTGATTAGGAACAATGTAAATCCGGATTAAGGTTAAATGAAAACTTTCGTTTGATGGTATGTTGAAAGTAAGTTCATACTAGGTTTAGAAATAAGTTCCGGCCTTGGCTAAAGGCATTTGATAAAAGATTTGAGTTGGCGTTTTGTTGAAAAATGGGAGGATTTGTTTTTGCTGCTCTCTGAGTCTAAACCTCATTTATAGTGTTCCCAAATGCTCAAATATCATATACATACCTTTATTGAAGTTTCCATATGTGTCGAGTAAGAAGAAAGCCGACAAACTAAATCCGTAAAAATGAATACCGCAAGTGGTGCATTGGCTACGCGCTGACGCGTGCCCAGCGCGCCAGAATCACAAAATCCATTTTTATAGATTTGGCTACCGTTTGTTATTTTACATTTTGAGAATGTTTATCTGTCATCGTTAAAACATAAAGGAGATTCTAATCAATGTTGCACCAACACTTGTATTGCCAACTCAGGTTTTACCAAAACTTTTATTGCGAACTTATTTTTCATCAAAACTTGTATTGCCAACTCAAGTTTTCAGCTAATACATGCTTCTTGACAATTCAAGGATTTTTAAGAAGGGAATTAAGAACTCTTTTATTAACTTTATTATTTGAACTCATTTTTCACTGTGGCTAGAAGTTCGGGTTTATCAAACAACATATTAATCAATATCACTAACAAATAACCAATACAATTTGACTTCACAACAACTCTTTCTCGTCTATAAGATCCATAAATCATTTCACACATCGAAAAAATGGAATCGAATGATATGGTATCTTCATGGTCGGATACTGTCGAGAGAGATTTGCAACGACTGCAAGTAAGAGAGGAAAAAACTAAAGAGAATCGCATGGCATATTTGAAGCAATTAAGTCAAATTTTGAAATACTCTTTAACGCAAGGCGGAATATCACTGGTTTCGAAGAAGGGCTTGAACGGAAACTTAGAATATTCTTTTATTTGAAGCTTGAAGAAGAATTTTCTGATTTCAGAAACACGTTTTCACACAACATGGATCAACTACAAATGCAACTTAGCAAAAAGACACTTCATGAGTGTGACTCTAAGGAATATTTTAGAGTTCTCAAGAAACAAGTCAAGAGATTCTTCAATTCGTAGCATTTTTTGAACAATTGTAGTCAAAGAACAAGAGAGGTGTAGGAACCCGATTTACACTTTCACTTCATATTATGAACCACGAATCGAACCAAGAAAATAGATAAAGAAAGATTGAGTTGTTTTAGAGAGAGAAAGAAGAGAGAGGTTAGAGAGAATGAGAAAAAGAAGATTTTTATATAATGAAACAACTAGCTTTTTCTAAAGAAGAAAAAGCTTATATACCCCGTCACGTTAAAGGTACGCGCGGGATATTTAACTAGGACCCGGGCTCGGGTTTTGCTTGGGATTAAACCCGAAACATATACAATATTAGATTAACTATCGAGCCCGATTCCCGATACTTTCCTATTACAACGTTAACTAATTAATTGACCGAGACTAACATACATAATGAACGAACTTCATGTTCGACTCAATATTTTGAGGCTAACAATCTCCCCCGAAGTGAGTTCATTGATGACACTCCTTCATGAGATCAATGAGATTGCTTTTGTCGTTAAGCTCATGTGGTCTTGGTCTTTCTCTTTGTTCTTAGTTGTAGGCTTGTTCCTTCATGCTTTGCGATCTTTACTTTTGGCCTTCGTCATTGTCTTTATCGTCTATGCCATCTTGCGATCTTGTGTCTTTGACCAACATGCTCATACTATTCATCATCTTGAAAGCTTTATTTCAGAGTTTGCGGAAGTCTTTGTCTTTAAATCTTGAGCTTTCTAGATAGTATGTCTTCGTAGATTGAGCATTTGAATGGGATTGAGGTTGCCGTTACCACCGTTTGACCTGCAGGTTTACGTTAGTGATAAACGAGAAAATTGATTTGAAAATCAATCGACGTGTCACTCGTTAAAGTGTTTTTGTAACACATCGAGAGTGTCATGTTTTTATCAACATTCATCAACCGTCAATTCATTTACTGGACCATCTCGTGATCCAGTTGTCACAAGTTTGATTCATATAGAATCTCGCAAGTCACCTACCAAGAGCTTGTTTGATGCTGGCTCAAGCAGGATTTCCATCTTCATTGTGAATACATTAGTATCACTCGGATGTTCTGGCAAATATCACAATGATATTGCGTAGGACTCTTGATAACAGCTTGTGAACTTGATGATGTTCAACAAGTGTTTGAAATGGAATGTGTCCTAACGAGATTTTTATTGATCTCTTGGCTCTAGACTCGATTAGTGCATTTTGGTTTTAGTACTCGGAGGCTGGAGCATATTGCCACCTATTCAATATCAACAATCTCGGAGTGAGATGTCAATAGATAACGTGTGTATCTCCGTGACAAATGAGACAAGTTTCTGTTGAGAGAAACCCGAATGGCTGAATAGACAAGTTTCTGTAGAGAGAAACCCGAAAGGCTGAGAAAGGGTTGTGCATTGCATCACTAGGTCCATGACGTCGTTTTTATTTCCAGACAATCAACTTGTTGATTTCTGACAGCAATATTATTGACCGTTTTTCTGCCTTAAGTTGTGTGGAGGGCTCTTTCTTTAAGTTCTTAGACCCTTTATCCATACATGACTTTTTCATTCTTCAACGCCTTCAATGCTTACCAGGACGTCATTACTAACACCTTGTTGTGATTGTTCTAGTGTTAGCTCAATCTTAGACGGCATTATTCCCATATACATTCATCTCCAATCATACCTAAGGACTGCTATTTCTAACTTTGGATTATCCTTGGGTAGATCCCTCCGGTTCTGGTTTGATCAATAGGATTGTTTCTAACCAACAACCTTATGACTATCAGAATCGTCGTGAAATTAAGATGTTTGTTGGGTATAAGAATCGAACCATAAAACCTTTTCTTCACACATTGAGTTCGAATAATCATATTTAATTACATTTTCTCCCTTTTAAATTTAAATAATATAACACTTAGTTTTTGAAAATACCTTTGATTAAGATATGTCTTGAAAAATCTATGGAGAAATATGGTCAGCAATGAATGGTTTGGAACATTTGATAATGTTTTGGAATACAAAAAGAATGTCCGTTGATGATATCCAAAACATTAAAACTTTGTTTTTCTAAAAACTCCCCCACAAAAATAGGTACCAATTGAAAAAATTGATTGTCTTTTTTTGGAAGGGTTGTGCATTGCATCACTGGGTCCATGATGTCGTTTTCAATGTCAGCAATCAACTTGTGATTCTGACAGCATATGTATTGACCCGGTTTCTGCCTTAAGTTGTGTGGAGGGCTTCTTTCTTTAGACCCTTTATCCATACATTTCTTTTTCATTCTTCAACGCCTTCAATGCTTACCAAGACGTCATTACTAACACCTTGTTGTGATTGTTCCAGTGTTAACTCAATCTTAGTCGGCATTATTCCCATATACATTCATCTCCAATCATACCTAAGGACTGCTATTTCTAACTTTGGATTATCCTTGGGTAGATCCTCCGGTTCTGGTTGGATCATAGGATTGATTCCTAACCTAACCACCTTATGACTTCAGAATCGTCGTGAAATTAAGATGTTGTTGGGTATAAGATCGAACCATAAAACCTTTTCTTCAGCACATTGAGTCGAATAGATCATATTTTAATTACATTTTCTCCCCTTATTTTAAATAATAAACACTTAGTTTTTGAAATACCTTGTGATTAAAATATGTCTTGAAAAATCTGTGGGAGAAAATATTATCAACATGAATGGTTTGGAACATTTTGATAATGTTTTGAATACATAATAATTGTCGTTGTTGATGTATCCAAGAACATTAAAACTTTGTTTTTCAAAAAACTCCCCCTCAAAAATAGGACCAATTGAAAAATTGTTGTCTTTTGAAAACATTGTGAGGGTTGGAGTGTTGAACACACAATTTTGAAAGATTATGATTTGTCATCGAGAAATTCTTGAAAAATCGTGTTCAACTTTTTGAAAAACCAGATGTTAGAGGACTTCTCTTCTAACGGTAAGGGTAAGCGCACTGAAACGTACACTATCCTTTTTCTTGAGCTAAAACATTGAATGTCTTGTAAGAACAGCTCAAGACCGAGAAACGTTAATTTTCTCGTTGGGAGGATAAGTTATAAACCTTCCTTTATTTGAAGTCCGGGTTATGTACTGACATTTGCACATAAGCCATCTAGAAAATTAGAAATGACATGTTTTGAAACTATTTGCAAACTCTCGCTCGAACTTCATTTACACACCCGTGTCAATGTTAATCGACATTTCTAAGCACGTAAATGTTATCGATTCCAAGAGACATGTCGAGAAGATTCTTTTTGAAATTTTTTTTATGTTTTTCTGATTTTGTATTTATTTACCTGTTGTCCTCAGCATTGCTATATGATGGTGGAATAGTAATTCCAACTCTTGTCGTGATGTAGCTGTCTTGACTGCTAGAGGAACAACTTTTGGAACCAGCTTTGACCTTAGAACTGTCATTGCTGTGGTCTTGAATTTCCGAGTTCTGAACGGTTTTTTATGATCAGTAGTCATTTGCATGAAAACCGGGCCTGAACTGATGTGAACAGACATCATTGCCATGAAGACCGAGGCTTGATCTGCTGCGATCAAACGTCTTTTGAACATTGAGGAACGGGGCCTGAAGTGTTATTTTCAGCAGACACCATTTGATGTAGCTCATCTTTTGTGAAACCATTCTGGCACTGGTTTCTTAGATATCAGTAATTTCAGCAACCACACTCTGAGATTTTCCTGCTTTTCATTGTATAGTGCATCTGCATTTAGGTCAATTCTTTGTTGCTTTTGACCATTGAATGATATACCTGCACTTAAACCCAGAGTTTGTTTGCTTGCATGAATATGAGGGATATCTACTATTGAAACATGCGTGGGTTCACTGTCAACCTTGCCCGTGCAAGAGTTGAATAACTTTCCTGTGGGAATCCACCTAAAACGAACATTACTAAAGATTCTACCCGTTGGTTTCCACCTAAGACAAGATCTAGGATTCATTGTTTTCTCAGGGACAGTGGTAGTCTTTTTGTTTGAGAACCTATGTCCTGTGGGGATCTGTCTTTCTGGTTTCTTAGATGCACTTGACTTTTCTACGGGCATATATCTCTTTGTTGTCTTATGGGATTTTGCATCCTTATTCTGTGCAGAGGCACGAGGATTTAACCTTGAGAGGTATTCTAAGACGCATTCATCATGATTGCACTGTAAAGGCCACCTTTTTGCATGTAGGACCACTTGCAAGTCATTGAACTTCAAGAAAGGCTTTTGTTTTATCCTATGTCTCTAAAGTGAACATCTTTGTTTGGAAACCTCGAAACTACTCATTGATGCTTGCAATTCCTAGGTTAGGTTTTAAAAACCATTAGCAGTGTTGGGTAATCTAGCAGGATCAATCATACTAGGTTTTCCATTCACTTCTTTGTCCTTCTGAAGTTGTGCACTTTTCTTAGCTTTCTCTAGGTAGTAGTTATGAACCATGTCATTTGAGCCTACAAATTCTTTAGGTGACTGCTACATGCACACATGCTTTGGGTTTTTTCCTAGAGGGGCCAGGTGCAATCAAATTGGTGTTTCGAACTGCTTGTTTTCTAATCTGAGGCAAATTCTGTTGAGTGACTTGTTTAAACAAACCATCTGACACATTAGTTTTATTAACCGACTGTTTCGTTTGAAAACTTCTCATTTCAGGAGAATTTGAAAAAGGAGTCGGTTTTCCTCTAAAACTGTGGGTTTTTGGAATTCGTTTGTGCATTTGGTTGTTCGAAAACAGATGGTGTTGTATTTAAACTGAGTTTCCACAGACTTTCCCTTGGCAGTTCTTGATGAGGTTTCTTTAACTCACTTATTGCTATGTTCTTGTCTTGCATTTGAGCTTTCAAATCTTGTATTTCATGATATTGTTCACGTTCTTTTCAAAATACATTTGATCCGTTTTCTTTGCAAACTGAGTTGTTTTTCATTTGTTCTTTACATTGTTGTAAAGCAAGTTCAAGAGAAATCGAGTGTTTTTCAAGTTTAGAAAAACTTTTTAACAAATTATTATGAACTTCTTTGTTAACAGATTCAGTTTATTTCGAAAGCTTTTGTGCAAGACATTCACATTCTTTTGACTTTATGAAGATACAAGCATTGTAATTCAGCATAAGCATTTAATCAGGGGGGGGGGGGGGGGGGAGGGGACAGAGAATGCAAATATGAACATGTAACATCTTTAGACACACACTCTTCGAGAAGTAGATCATATATGTTTGAAAAATCAGCCTTTTCAGATTCAAGTTCGTCAACCTCTTTTTCAAGGGATTTAACGTACTCATAATCTTCATGCATTTCCGTTTTAAGTTCATGTTCAAAGCGGAAGGGGTGAAAAAACTATCATTTGACTTTTTATGGAAAGATGGCATTAATAAGGATTTTATCAAAAAGTTCCATTATCAGTTTGAGCAGTTGGCACCGAAAATAATCCTAGTATGTTTAAACCAAGTTTGGTATCAACAATTTCCCGATATTGATTGGGTTAAATGTCATTTCGTTTAAAACTTGTCTACTTTTACTAATGGATTTTGACACGGGTAGAAAGGCAATGTTTTTAGCAATGTTTGGTTTTGTTCTAACAAACGGTTTTCTCCACATTGTCTTCCTAACTTCTTTTGCGTGTTCCAACTAATAAAGATACTCCAGTGAGGGTCCTTTAAAAATTTCATAAAGACTATTCTGTCTAGTGTAGTCGTATGGTTTCACTGTGTCTTTATCTAATTTTGATCTATCTCGTTATCAAGTAGTCATGTCTCTTCCATATCTGGGACAACTCTGTTTGCAGGATCAGAAGTATCAAATGGGATCTCATACAAACAAGGCTTTTCTGATTGAGCTTTCTTGAGATACCTTGGATTAGCAAAGGTTGGTCTACCATTATATGTCGAGCATTTGGGTGCTAACATATGAATGGTCTGAATTGACTGATTACGAGTGTAAACAATTTCATTCAAAAACTTTAATTGTTTGTCCATTTCAATCATCTTGTCAATATCTTTCTCTTCCTTAACCTTTAAATCCGAAATGACCTTTGTGTTCTCTTTGAGATAACCTTCTAGTTGTGACCTTATTGTTTAAAAAGACTCTTTTTGACTAATTCATCGTGTTTCTGATTGAGAACTGAAATTTCATAGGCTTTAGTTTTCAAACCTTCTTTAATTTCAATGTCTTTTAGAGCTAATAGTCCTAGAGTTTCATTTAACTTTGTTTGAAGAATTTCATAATCAATCGTCCGGTCATTAAAGGCTTTGTACTTCTCAAACTCATTCTGTTTGTTCTGAAGTGCAATCAGACAACTATCCCGACAACTAATAGCCTCCCCCAGAGCACTATTGGTTTCATCAAGGTTAGTTTTGCACTTTTCCAATTCTTGAGTCAATGATGCGTTTGCTTTCTTTAATTGCTTTAAAATCGTTTTGTTTTCCTCAGTATCAAGAGTTAAATTTGCAATTAAATTAGCAAGCGCAACACGCTCATCAGCACATTCTGCAGCATGTTTCTCAGAATGTTGTCTTTCATTGGCAAACACATTCTTTTCAATCCAGTGTTTTTGTACCTGTTGTTCCCAATGGCCGTATCAGTTAGAACTTGATTCTGCAGGAAGACTTCCTGAATCTTTGCCAAGAAACCGTAATGTGCTTCCAAATCCTGCTTATCAATCTCTTCATCTGATACAATCCCACTGCTTGTTTCATATTCTGAACTTGTAACCGATATTGAAACCTCTGAACCTTTGCACTGTTAAAACTGACAAATGTCTTTCCTCCAACCTTTTCAAGTTCATCTTAAGCTCTTGCTTCATGATTGCTCTTTCTATTATACATTGCTTCAATGGAGAGTTCATGTTCTGGATGATTGTTTCCTTGAATGTTTGAGCTGTCATTTTAGTGTAATCTATGAAGTTTTCTCTTACTTCTCAATCGGATGAAAAAGATCTTGAATAATTATCGAGAGGCTTTAACAAACGTAGAGTTTAATGACCTTTTAAACTGTACTTTGATCACACTTAAAGCGGATTTGGAATCTATTTCGTGAAGTGTTTCTGCATTGAGAAGTGTTTCTAAGTTATTCATGTGTTTAGATAACTGAAACTTAAAGGTTTTGACACTATCACCAAAGAGTTGTGCAAACGCTTGTTGATACAATAGACAACCAGAGAAAGTCTATCTTTCGAGAAGTTGAGTGATTGATTTAAGTGCATTTAAGTTGTTCAAGGAGTTTTCTTTGAAAATCTTTGCTTGCATCTGCAGTTTCTGTATCTCTGGTTCCTTTAAAACTGAACCCGAAGATGAAGTAACCTTCGTTCCCATTTTATCGTGAATTAAAGTGAAAAAGTTGTTGGATCTTAAGTGGATGTGATTGTTGTTGTGGATTGAAATCAATTAATGTTCACGGGATTGATTAAAACTGAGAAAAGAATCGTATCTTTCGCGGGATTTTACAAAATCAAGAAGAAACCATAAAACAAAAATTAATTGATGTTCAAATCGTTGTTGTTGTTGAAGAACTTGAACTTTCGTTAATGATTTCTTGAGCTAAAACGATGAACGGTGCACAAATTTTGCTTGAAATGATTAACGGTTGAATCAAAAAACTCAAATAAGGACAAACGGTGCACAAACGATTCACCTTTTGAAGCACTAATGGTTGAATTAGATGCACTAAGGACTAACGGTGCAATCTATTTTCAACAAGAAAGGTTGTTATTGCAACAAGAGACTTGTGGTGTAATTGTAGTAAACATGTAGGGGTTGCATGTGACAACTTTCAATTCTTGGTAATTAATAAAAAATTCCCTCCATTTCACTTTCGTTTTCGTTTGAAGATTTATAAAAAAATACACCGAATATGAATTTGATCTCGCGGAGTCGTCCGGTTATCGTCGGTAAAAACTAAATACACCACGTTGATCGAAAACGAATCACGAACACAACGGTCTAAGTTATAAGTCGTGTAGTCAACCGATACTCGAAACCGAAAATCCGAAATAGCTAAAAAAAACATGTATAGACTTGTTCTCGTGAATTAGTTCGGTTTGCACTAGTAAAAACTCGTTCGGTCCAACTAAAAAAAATGATTCGATCGGTCCTTCTTGTGATACTCGTTCGGTGCTCAAGATTTTTCACTCGTTCGGCTCTTAAGTTTCACTCGTTCGATGATCAAGTTTTTTTTACTTCGTTCGGTTGTTGATGATATCAACTGGTTCGGCTCTATAGAAAATGAACTCGTTCGGTGGATGAAGAATCAACTCGTTCGGTTCGAGTTGTAAGGTGACTAGATCGGTTGTGCTTTCAACTGGCTCGTTCGACTCACTCAAAAATGAATTCGTCGGTTCCTTTAGATTGGTTACTCGTTCGGTTCTAGTCGGTGTTCACATCGTTCGGTTCAAGAAGTTCTACTTGTTCTGGTCCTTTGATGAAAGACACTCGACTCGCTTTTTCAACCTCACAAAGGAGAGTGACTTCGTTCGGGTGATCTTTGATAATGCTTACTCGATCGGTTCTCGTGGTGTTGCTGTTCTTTTTTTGGCTTTCCTTGAAGAAACTAGATCGGCACACAAAAGTTGAACTCGTTCGGTTGTTGCTGTCGTCCTTGTGTCTTCTTCTTTTGTTTGAATCTGTTTTTTTTTCGTTTAAAACTTGGGACCACAAACGTTTGTAGGTAAAGTAAAAAAACACAAATGACAAACTAATATTTTAATGAAACGTTTAAGATATGAAAGAAAGAAAAAAAAATTCATCCGAATGAAATATTTTTCAAATTTGCCGTATGCAATAAGCTCAAAACCACAACGAAACACTAAATCCACCCGTGGCTCGTGATACCAATTGTCGGATCCCGATCTACACTTTCACTTCATATTACGAACCACGAATCGAACCAAGAAACTAGAAAAGAGATAATGGTTTAGAGAGAGAATGAAAGAAGAGAGAGAGATGAGAGAACAAAGAAAAGATATTATTTAGAAAAAATGAGAGAGGGAGATATTTTCTTAAGTAAAAATTATTTTATATATAACCCCCAACACATTTAATGTGACGCGCGGGATATTTAACTAGGACTCGGGCTCGGGTTTTGCTTGGGATTAAACCCGAAACATATACAATATTAGTTTAACTATCGAGCCCGATTCCCGATAATATTCTATTACAACATTAACTAATTAATTGACCGAGACTTAAATACATAATGAACGAACTTCATGTTTGACTCAATATTTTGAGGCTAACAAAATTGTTGAACAAAAGGTTAAGAGATCTTCTGGTGCTAACAATGATGATAAGAACTTGGCATTTCTAACCACTTCAGGTGCAAGCAGTACTAATAATATTAATACTGTTAATCCTGAAGTTAGTACTGGTACCACCAAAGTTAATACTGCCAGTACTGAAACTAGTACTGCTAGTTTTAGTGATGCCACAGTATATGCCTTTCTATCCACTCAACCACAAGGGTCTCAACTAGTTCATGAAGATCTTGAGCAACTTCATGATGATGATTTGGAAGAAAATGGAACTAAAGTGGACAAGGCACTACTAAGCATGAGGGCAAGGACGAGTTCTATCAGAGGGACTTGGAAGGAAGATCATCATTGATGGAAGCAGTACTGCTGGATATGATAAATCAAAGGTAGAATGTTTCAACTGCCATAAAATGGGACATTTTGCCAGAGAATGCAGAGCACCAAGGAGTAAAGACAACAGAAATTGGAATCAAGGTAGCTCATCAAAGGCAGTAAGGATTGAAGATGCTTCTGAAAAGGCAATGTGTGCTATAGATTGTGCTGGATTTGATTGGAGTGACATGGCAGAGGAAGAAATTTAGGCAAACATGGCTCTCATGGCATTCTCAGATTTTGAGGTAACAAATGATAAATCTTGTTTAAAAATTATGAAGCTTTAAAGAAACAATATGATGATTTACTTGTTAAATTAGATGATACTGGTTTTAAAGCTTCTACATACAAAAGAGGTTTATCAATCATAGAAGGACAAATTCTTAAATATAAAGAATCTGAAGTCCTTTTTTCTGAGGAAATAGCTTTGCTTAAAAGAAGTGTAGGTCACAAAGAGTATCTAATGGGATTACTTAGGATTGAACTTGAAAAAGGTTAAGGAAGAAAAGGAGGAGTTTGAGTTTAAGATTACAAAGTTTGAAAAATCAGCAAAAGACTTAGAATCAGGTTGTTAGAGAGTCAGATTAATTGAAAAAAGCAAAAAGGGTTTTGGTTATAATGTTGTCCCCTCACCTCATCCTTTGATTCTAAATAGACCAACATCCTTAGACTTATCTTATTCAGGTCTAGAAGAATTCAAACAACCTGAGGTAAATGAGTATGGTCCTAGGGATTCAAGTGTAAAGCCTACCACTGGTTGTGATAAAGAGTCAGATAATTCTAAGGAGAATACTGATGACTCTTTAAAACAACAACAAAAGACTGATTCTAGCTCTGTTAAGTCTCCACTTAAGATAGACAAAGATTGGAAAGAAAAGTTTTTCTGTCCTGCTAATCAAGTTAGGAAAGAAGAACCTAAGAAGTAGAGAGAATAATGATGTCACATCATTGAAGATTGGGTGTCAGATTGGTTGAGGATGATGTTGAACCTAAAATTCCCTAAGGTTTTGAAAAGAAAGCTTGTTTTACTACTGCCTACCTAAAAAGATTTGTTATACCTGAAAAACCAGTTAGGAGTTAGTTTAGGTATGCAATGATGTACAGGTCACTAAAGACCTAGAGGAAACCCAAAGGGGGGCAATTTAAGAATGGTCAAAAAATTACACTCAATTAGGATGTAAACTTTGTTTTAATAAATGGCATGCTTTATCTGTGATAAGTTTTGATCACTTTCAATGTAGCTGTCTATATACACAACATCTGGCTCCAGAGCAGTCTTAATGAGCTGGCCTTAAAAAACTGTTAATACTGCAAAACTGTTATACTGTTAGGTTTTCTGTTAACACTGGCAGACCTTTTAGTACTGCTAGGTCTTTTAATACTGTTAGGCCTTCTTATACTGCTCACCCAAAATCAACAGTTCATTGTGCTAGACCAAGGACATATTTTCAAAATCAAGCACAATCAACAGTTCACAGGCCCTTTTACAAGAGAACAACATTAACAAAAAGGTCTTATAATCAAAATGTTAATACTGGTAGGCAAAATGTTAATAATCTATCAGGCATTGGGGGTTTAATGCTGCATCGTCATGTTGTTAAGCCCTCAGCATGTTGGGTTTGGAAACCCATCAAACCCAATGGTGCATCACTGGTTTTCAACAAATATAATTACATTAATGCACGAGGCAGATCCAAGTCAGTAATGGCTTGGGTCCCTAAAGAAAACTAACTTCATAAGTTTTATATGCAGAGCAATTCACAGCTAAATGATAAAGGTTTTGTTAATAGTGGATGCTCAAGGCACATGAATGGAAACATAGCCCATCTTTAAGATTTCAAAGACTTTGATGGAGGTTATGTTACTTTTGGTGGAGGAGCACATGGAGGCAGAATTACTGGTACATGTACTATTAAAACTGGTAATCTTGATTTTGATGATGTATACTTTGTCAAAGAGTTAATGTTCAACCTCTTCAGTGTCTCACAGATGTGTGACAAAAAGAACTATGTTCTTTTTACTGACTCTGAATGTCTTGTCCTATCTCCTAATTTTAAGTTGCCTGATGAAAATCAGATACTTCTTAAAATTCCTAGACAGGATAACATGTACAGTTTTGATATGAAAAACGTAGTTCCTAAAGATAGTTTAACTTGTCTAGTTGCAAAAGCTACATCTGAAGAATCAATGCTCTGGTATAGGAGGCTTGGTCATATAAATTTTAAGAATATAAATAAACTTGTCAAAGAAAATCTTGTAAAAGATTTGCCTTTAAAAAGATTTGAGAATGACCAAACTTGTGTTGCCTGTCTTAAAGGCAAGCAACACAGAGCCTCTTGTAAGACCAAGGCCTTTAATCCCATTACTAAGCCATTGTTTATGCTACACATGGATCTATTTGGTACAACTTCTGTTAGTAGGTTAATGCATAAAAAGTACTGCTTAGTAGTCACTGATGATTATAGTAGATTTTCATGGGTTTTCTTTTTAACAACTAAGGATGAAACAAGTGAGATCCTTAAAAACTTTATCAAAGAGGTAGAAAACCTAGTGGATAAGAAAGTTAAAATAATCAGAAGTGATAATGGGACAGAGTTTAAAAACAATGTGATGGATGAGTTCTGTAGAGAAAAAGGTATCAAAAGAGAATATAGTGTAGCAAGGACACCTCAGCAAAATGGTGTAGCTGAAAGAAAGAATAGGACTCTCATTGAGGCTGCTAGAACAATGTTAGCTGACTCTAAGTTACCTACAACATTTTGGGCAGAAGCTGTTTCTACTGCTTGCTATGTACAGAATAGGGTCTTAATAGTCAAGCCTCATAACAAGACTCCTTATGAACTCTTTAGGGGTATTAAACCAGCTATAGGCTTCATGAAACCATTTGGATGTCATGTTACTATTCTCAATACCTTAGATAAGTTGGGCAAGTTTGATGGAAAAAGTGATGAAGGTTTATTTGTTGGGTATTCCTTAAGTAGCAAAGCTTTTAGGGTATACAACATTAGAACCTGAAAAGTACAGGAAAACTTGCATGTTGGGTTCTTAGAGAATAAACCTATGTTAGAAGGAAATGGTCCAAAGTGGCTGTTTGATCTTGATTCTCTAACCCAATCAATGAATTATGTACCAGTGGTTGCAGGGACTTTTTCTAATGATTCTGCAGGTATACAAGGAGTTTCTGAGTCTAGCACATCCTCTCAACAAGATCAAGATTGTATTGTCATGCCAATTTGGAAGGATGCTTCATATTTTGATGATGCTTCACTCAAATCTGTTGCTGATGCACAATTACAAGATCAAGATAGGACTCATGATGATTGCAGTATTCAGAATAATGGTACTGCTAATCAACAAGTTAATACTGCCAGTCCAGAAGTTAATACTGGTAGTAGAGAAGTTAGTACTGCTGTTCCTAAAGTTAATAATGCTACTCCTAAAGACTTGATGGGACCAATTCCTACATCTGAAGACACACAAGTGGAGGATCATGAAATTGAATTGGGGAACATTTCACCATCTTATGCAGTTTCTTCCACTCCTCATACAAGAATTCACAAATATCATCCAATTGATCATGTGATTGGTGATGTACAGTCTTCTGTTCAAACAATAAGGATGACAACTTCTTACTCTGAACTAGGATTTCTTGGTGCCATATATGGAGGAAAGACTCACCAGGACCTTCATACATGTGTTTTTGCTTGTTTTCTATCTCAAAAAGAACCAAAAAGAGTTTCTAAAGCTCTTAGTGATCCTGCATGGGTAGAAGCAATGCAGGAGGAACTCCTACAGTTCAAACTGCAAAATGTATGGGTTCTTGTAGACTTGCCTAAAGGTCATAGGGCTATTGGTACAAAGTGGGTCTACAGAAACAAGAAAGATGAAAGGGGAATTGTCATCAGGAACAAAGCAAGACTTGTTGCCCAAGGACATACTCAAGAAGAGGGCATTGACTATGATGAAGTCTTTGCTCCAGTGGCTAGAATTGAGGCTATAAGAATATTCCTGGCTTATGCTTCTTATATGGGTTTTACAGTCTACCAAATGGATGTCAAAAGTGCTTTCCTATATGGTCAAATTGAAGAGGAGGTGTATGTATGTCAACCTCCAGGTTTTGAAGATCCTGACCATCCTGATAAAGTTTATAAAGTTGTGAAAGCACTATATGGACTTCATCAAGCACCCAGAGCTTGGTATGACACATTGGCCACTTATCTTTTGAGCAATGGATTTCAAAGAGGACAGATTGATCAAACTCTATTCATCAAAAGTCAACAGGGGCATATTTTGCTTGTTCAAATCTATGTAGATGACATCATTTTTGGATCTACCAAGAAGGAGCTGTGTGATGAGTTTGAGAAGCTTATGAAGGATAAGTTTCAGATGAGTTCTATGGGAGAACTCACCTTCTTTTTGGGATTGCAGGTCCAACAGAGAAAGAAAGGCATCTTTATCAGTCAAGATAAATATGTCCATGAAATTTTGAGAAAGTTCAACTACACAGATGTGAAGTCTGCCTCCACTCCCACAGATTTGGAAAAGCCCTTGGTTAAAGATGCAGATGCTGATGATGTTGATGAACATCTTTATAGATCTATGATTGGATCTTTGATGTATCTTACAGCATCTAGACCAGATATCATGTTTGCAGTATGTGCATGTGCAAGGTTTCAGGTTTCCCCAAAAACTTCCCATCTCTTAGCTGTCAAAAGAATCTTTAGATACCTTAAAGGCAAACCATCTCTAGGTCTTTGGTATTCTAAGGATTCTCCATTGGAGTTAGTTGCTTACACTGATAGTGACTATGCTGGAGCTACACTTGATAGGAAGTCAACCACTGGAGGTTGTCAATTTTTGGGAAATAGGTTAATTTCTTGGCAATGCAAGAAACAAACTGTAGTTGCCACTTCTACAACTGAAGCTGAATATGTGGCTGCTGCAAGTTGCTGTGGACAGGTTCTCTGGATCCAAAACCAATTGCTGGATTATGGGTACAATTTTATGAACACTGTTATTTACATTGACAATACTAGTACTATCTGTATAATAGAAAATCCTGTTCAACACTCTAAAACAAAACATATAGAGATTAGGCATCACTTTATAAGAGATTGCAATACTAAAAAGTTGATTCAAATGGCTAAAATTGACACTCAACTTAATGTAGCAGATCTTCTTACAAAAGGTTTTGATGCTGGTAGATTTCAATACTTGGTCTCAAGTATTGGAATGCTCAATCCCTAAGGCCCAAATCTCTTGTTTGTTTTGTAAAGTTTGTTAAATGTTAGTACTGTTACGTTTTTGTCAATTAATACTGCTAGTTCTAATTAGTACTGCTAGTTATATTTAAAACTATTTGTTAAAACTGTTACTTATAGTTAGTACTGCTGGTTATTTCTATGTATTTCTGTTAATCCTATTAGTAACACTTACTACTGTTAAACATGAAAAATGTTTAGGTTATGTTTTTCTTGGTTTTAAGCTAACTTTTTTAGGATAAAAAATGAAGTGTGAAAGTTGTGACTCCATCATGTATTATTTACGGAGAGGCAAAATGTTGGTTGTTCTTGAAGTGTTGGTTGTTACACCATACAACAAATGGTTATCAGTTCACCATGTCTAATAGACATCAAGAACTGACTAGTCTAGAGCAAACGACTACTGGTAAAGACTTCTCAAATCCGTTGATAGTTGATAGTTTACTCAAAACTATATGGTCATCAATGCACCATGTTTTTACAATGAAGCATTGGCTAGTCCAAAGCAAACGACTATTGGTAAAGACCTCTCAAATCCGTTTATAGTTGATAGTTTACTCAAAACTATATGGTTATCATTGCACCCTGTTTTTCTAATGAAGCAATGGCTAGTCCAAAACAAATGGCTATTGCTAAAGACTTATTAAATCCGTTTATGGCTGGTAGTTTGCCAAAAACTACACTTTGTGAGCTAAAACAAAAGAGAGAATTGGTGAGCTCAAAAACAGAAAGAGAGCTGTGTGAAAAAATAGACAGAACCAAAAGTGAGCCAAAAGAATTGAGAGATGAAATGTGAGCCTAAAAACAGAAAAGAGAGATTGTGTGAAGTTATTCTTTTATGTCTTACAAACATATGGAGTTTGTACTGCTTATGGGTGGAGAAGTTAATACTGCTAGGCAATTTTTAGTACTGCTAGGCCAAACTTAATACTGCTGGATGATCGTTAGTACTGTTTGGGCCTAACAGATATTTTTTCATTAATTAATAGAGCCGTTGAGATATTTCCGCCAAATACCTATGGAATAGGGGTCTGACCAATTGGACTTTCATGGATCAACTATATATTCATATGCTTTCTTCACAATATCTTCAATTTACTTAATATTGGTCAACTAATATCTCTCTGTTTTCTCTATTAAATTGCAATTACCTTTCTCCAGCCATCATACTTACATACACGATCATATTCCACTCTATTACTCACAGTTATACTCATGGCAAGTTTGGATTTTTGTGACAAGCATAACATGGTAGCATTTTTGGAAAAATCTACAGGAAGTGCAGGGTTTCATCAGATAATAGATTTTCTCAATCAAAGTTACATTTGATATGCACTCACCAAGAAGCCAGAGGTATGTGTCTCCTTTATCAAACAATTTTAGAGGTCTGCTAAGGCTTCTACTACTGAAAATGGAGACGTCAAGATAAATGCTACTATTGATGGTCACACACTGTCTATCACCGAAAGTTCTTTACGGCGACATCTCAAGTTGGCTGATCAAGATGGTATTACCTCTATTCCAACTACAGAGATCTTTGAGCAATTGGCGCTTATGGGATATCATACTGACTCAGATAAGTTAACCTTTCAAAAAGGTGCATTTTCACCTCAATGGAGGTTTCTTATTCATAACATTCTTCATTGCTTAAGCCCAAAGAAGACTGCTTGGGAGCAGTTTAGTAGTAATATTGCAGTTGCCATTATATGTTTAGCCACCAATAGGAAGTTTAATTTTTCTAGGATGATCTTTGAGCACATGGTGTCTAATATCTCTAGTCCCTATAAGTTTTTGATATACCCTAGGTTTATTCAGATATGCCTAGAAATGCAGAGACACCACCTTCAACAACACATAAGAATATATCCTGTTCCATCTCTTAGTATGAAAGTGTTTAGTAATATGAAAAGGTCTACCAAGGGATTTTCAGGACAGGAGGTTGCTTTATTCCTAAATATGTTGGCTGTTCCTACACCCTCAACTTCACCTTCCAAAATCACATCTTCACCTTCACCTACACCTTCACCTTCACCTGAACCTACTCCTGCTCATACACCATCACCTACACAACCCTCATCTACTCAACCCTCACCCACACAACCCTCACCTACTCAACCCTCACCCACACAACCATCCCTAACTCAACCTGGAACAGAACACCATCTTCCTACACCCCATGACTCACCTCTCCATGCTGTTCACTCACATGGAAGTGATGAGGGTAGTTTGAAACTTCAAGAATTGATGAATTTGGTTACAACACTTTCTGACAGGATTGGAGTTTTGGAGGCTGACTTGATGAAGACAAAGAAAACCTATAGTTCTGCTTATACTAAGCTTATTCTCAGGGTCAAGAAGCTAGAGTCTCAGATAAAGATTGGGAAAGCAAGGAGACAAGCTAGGGTTGTTCTTTCAGATGATGAAGTCTTTGAAGATGATTCTTCCAAACAGGGGAGGAAGTTATCTGATGAAGAGGTTCAAGAAAAAGCAAGTACTGACACTGAACTATTTATTCAAGAAGTGACTCCAACTGAAGTCATTCAAGATCAAGAGGGCAGTGAGAAAGCAAGTGATGAAGTTAGTACTGCTGGTGCAAAGAAAGGTACTGCTAGTGAAGAAGTTCCAATAGTTAGTACTGCTGAGGTAATAGAACAGTTGAGGTAAGTCTTCAGTACGCGGAGGAGAGCTTTACCTATACAAAAGTGAGTGGCAGCGAAAATATCAAGACAAGATAAGAGGAAAAGCCTAAATGATAGAGGAAGATCCCAAGAAGAAGTCAAAGAAGGAGCTGAGGCAAGACAAAGGTTGAGTTATCTGCGAAAGCAATCAGACTTGAAGAGCAAATGAATGAGGAACAAAGAGCTCAGATTGCAAGAGATGAAGAGATTGCAAGACAATGGGATGAAGAGGAAAGAAAAAGAGCTATGGATGAAGCCAAGACTGCTAAGAAGATAGATTGGAATGATCCTTCAGTCATCAGATATCATACTCAAAAAATGAAGCCAAAGACAGTTGCCCAAGCAAGAAGAAATATGATCAAGTATTGAAAATCAGGGGATCATACAAAGATCAGTGACTCAAGGGAATGTCTTGCAATGACATTAGGCCAATCTTTGAAAAAGTGTGGGATTTTAATCAAAATATTGAGCCTATGGATGCAGAACATGGAAGTGAAAAGCAAGAGTCTCCTGCAAAAGAAAAGTCTCCTGAAAAGGTTGTGGAAGAAGAGATTGATACACAAGAAGAGTTGAAAGAAGGTGTTAAAGAACCTGGAGCAAAGAGAAAGAAGTCCATTCCTAGAAAAAGCACAAGGAAGAGACAAAAGCTAGAAGAAGATGCTGAGAAAGATGAACTCAAAGGATTTTTAGATATAGTACCAAGAGAAGAGGCTCCTATAGAGATTGAATCTATATCTACAAAGTTTCCTATTATGGATTGAAAGATATGTGTTTTTACAGAGACTTTCATGTACTATCAAGTATTCCAGAGGAAGATGTGAAGTTTCAAAGCAATTATAATATAAACTGAGTGAGAAATGCTGAAGACTTTATAGTTTGGATTTTCAAGAATTAATTCAATAAGTCAAGGAAAGATATAGTACTTCAAGACCAGAAGGATTTGATCTGATGCTTTGGGGGATCTACCACACATTTTTATGAGCCTGATGAAGAAGGGGGGGGGGATGATGAAATTTGGAGAGATCAGCATGAATACAATCTTTTAAGCTAGAGATTAATGTAATTTTGTGGTATCTATATTATTGTTTGATGAAAATGGATTGCAATGTCAATGTTGACAAGAAAAGTAACCTTTAAGTCCAATAGATGTAACAAAGATGTTAAGATATAAAATTGGAGGTAGATCATGAGAGTTCACAGGCATTTGAACTCCTCAGGTTTATAAGATCTCAAGTGCAGAAGTGACAGAATTGTTTGAAAGAATCATCAAGAGGAAGAAGAATAGAAGAGTTTATTCAAAAGAAACTTGATGATTTGAAGGACAATCACAAGTTTAGGGGAGGATTGTTAGGAATAAATCTTCACAAGTCTTAATACTGCCAACAGTACTAAAGGAGTTAGTACTGCCAGTACTAACTTAGTACTGCCAATGTTACTTAATACTGATAGTAGAAGAAGTTAGTACTAGCTGATAGGTCAAGGTGAGCAGGAGAAAACAGAAGATGAAGAAAGCATAGAAATAATTTACGGAATGTTTATATTTGAATTGTAACTGAACCTAAATGATAGGCTGATATCTTTGTAAAGGGCTCCTTGTATTCTATAAAAGGAGATCCTAAGTTTAAAACTAAAATAGATTTCAAGTGCTAGAAATACTTAGAGAGAAAATTTGTAATAGCTTCAAGGTTTGTAACCCCAGTACTTTAAGAGTACTCGTATTATTTTAATAATATTAAAGCAGTGAGTTTTTGTGTTTCATTGATGTTCTTAGTACATTTCTGTTCATTAATAAACTTCTCTAGAGTATCCAAAGTGTAGATTCACACCGCATACACTTTGGTAACATACAAGTGCTCAACTTTGTATTTTGGATTCTTCTAAGGTAACAAACTTTTACTTCATAAAGAATTGATCAAGGCATGGGATCAACATAGATTAAGGAGGTGGACACCTCCATGGGCTGTCGCGGCTGTTTTGACTCAAAAAGAGGTGATGTGGCCTCCTTAGAGACCAAGGGAGGCAAGATATTTGTGTTAGCGGGTGCATAAGCTACTTAGGGTTGCATGTGCATGAGTTATTTGCAAGATAAAGGGTTTAAAATGGGTCAAATTTGCAAAAAGGGGGTCGCGGGTTAGTTCAGGTAGTCAGGGCTCGAATTTTTGGTTTTTTGGGGTTATATTTCACACATATTTTCTTAACCATGATATTGATACATGATCTCATGGTTGGTATTAAGGATTATCATTGGAAATTAGCAAGTGGTTTGGGTTAAAACATGTCAAAAATGAGTAAGTTAGGCCGCGGGCTCATTTAGGGCTCGTTAGGGTTTACTAGGGTTTTCTAAGCTTGGATTTCGTATACATTTGATTAAGAATGATAGGTTACTGATCCTAATACTTATATTAAGGATTATAATCAAAAGTTGATAGGTGGTTTGGGTTTACAATGGATAAAAATGAAAATATGGGTCAAAGTTCAAATTAGGGCATAATTAGGAGGAATCTTAGATCGTTTTGCATCTAGTCTGAAGTAAATTATGAAAATGATAAAGTAATATTGGATTGAAATGTTTTAAATTAAGTTATTAATAAACTTAATTGAGTGTTGGTTGGTTTACAAGATAAAAATTGAAGAAATACGGTCATGGTTCAGGAAACGTAGCTCGTTTTTATGGTTTAGGAGGGTTTAGGGTTTTAAATTAGGGTTTTAAGTGTAAAAAGATGTATGAAAGCTTATGAATAGAATAATTAGGGTTTACAAATTTGGTACATATTGAGTGTTATTAGCTTGTACACAAGTGATGGGAAGAAAATATAATGAAAACAAGGAGTAAAACCCAGGCTATTTTGTGATATCATGGGTGCTTAAATGACTTTGTATATTGAAATATAAGGACATGTACTTTGATTTGAATAGAATTTATATTTCAAATGAGATGTTATATTACTATGTAAATATGTCTTTAGTAGCTTGTACAATCAACTTTAGATATTAATCATCTCATGGAATAGGTTTTGAGGGCATACGATAAACGGTTTTAAAGCCCGTTTTGATATAACGTAGCGAATGGTATCATTATAGGAATCAATGTATTTTTTTTCTTTGTAAAATGAATTATGATATTGAATTGATAATTATGATGATTGCTTGACAAATATATAAAGATAGGAATTATCGCATATGTAGTTGCCTGAGCCTGTTAACTTTAGTTATAAGCAAGAAATGTGTACATACAGAGATATGGACAACAGTAAGTAATGATAATAATCGAAAAATTTCCCTGAAAAAGAGTGAGTATCATCATATAATTGATAGATTGTACATGACTAACTTAATAGATAGATATTTACATTATTATGCAAATTGCGAAGTTGTTATAGTATCCACCCTTAACATAAATCAAACGTCCTGAGAATTAGTTGAAAGTTGTAGTGAAAAGTGTAGGTACTACAGGCATGAATTTGATTTTTATGTTAGGTTAATCCAAGGTTACAATCCACGTGTGTGATCATTTAAATTAATCTTAGCGCACCATAATTATAATTACCTCCTTTCACACATCTACTTATTTCCAAACCACACCCATCTTGATAGACAGCCAATTGAATTTCTCTAAGATTCTGATTGAACCTGGGAGGTAATGTAATCTTTAGATTTACGAATCCAGTATGTTAGGGCCTACCATGCTTTCTGCTCGCGCGTAACTGAGATTATAAAGAAATCGTTATTCCTTAACCCTTAAAAAGTCAACATCGAAATAAGAATGCGCTCTCACAGTCTTCTGAAAAATTTTCCTACCTAATGGTATTAATTAAAATCATTTGGTCATTAAATAGATTCTTGGTGTTTTCCTTGTTATTATGTTGCAGAATATAACAGAGAATTTTAGAATACAGAGACCATGTAATGAGTGATGTCAAGGAATGATTGTAAGAGAGTTGCTAATCACGTGAGATACAGATTTTGAAATGAACAGATGATGAAGGTAATAATGATAATGAAGGTAATAATAATAAAGAATTAAGTTAACAAGGGTTTGAAAGAAAGTTTGTTTTGTACTATTGTTATATACTTAAGCCTATTTATTTATAATTTGTCACTTACAAAAAGAAGCGTTCAACTCTTTGAAACTGAGAATTTTATAAATTCTTAGTTCGGAGATTTATAATTTCCTTATTCAAATAAAGAAGTGACCTAATTTCAATTCAAGAAAGATGATCAAAATCGTCTTACCTAAGTATAAAAAACATGAAAATGGTAATGGTTAGAAAATGACATAGAATTGATTGTAATAACCCCATATCTCGAGGATTATAATTTTTATGTTTTCAAAGGTATGAGGAGAGTAAGTTTGAACATAAAAGGATTAATGGAATTGACAAACGATGACAGTTTTGATACCGAAAACAAGATAACTCAGATTAACGGAATCCACTATTTTATTTCATGGATAATCTTTACATAAAAACACTAAAAAGAGTTGTTATTATTATGCTTACGATATCTCGTAGGCAAGCATGGGGGGGGAATATTCTAGATAAAAGTAACAATGACAAGTGATTGTATCCTTGCATGATTGGGGTTTTCAGATTGAAGAAGATTCTGATGACACTTGAATATCCTCGAGAGTTGTTTCTAGGGTAGGAATTCTAAAGTGAACAAAAGCAAGCTCATCTCTAAGTATGCTTTCCTATGGCTAATTATTTTCTTTTGAGCGCTGATATTGCACAAAGATTTCTTTCTTTCCACATGCATTACAAATTACGGATATTGTTTGTAGATCATTTCTAGTGGTTGGTCTTTTGTTTTTGCATGTACTATGTATGAGTGGCCTAATCTTGTTTGTCAAACCTGACACTTGACACTATCAAGGTCCCGTATGATTAGTCTAGCATCTTTTACAATAAGGGAAGAGTTTCTAGTAAACCCATTAGTAGCAGCATAAAAGTCTTGAAGGCTTCGTTTGTCTTTTAATGCTGTGTTGGAGGTAATTGGAGTTGGGTTAATGGGTTGTTATTGTTGCGGTATATCTTGGTAATTGTTATGATTAAAGTGATTGTTAGAGGTGGTTATTATGTAGATGTTCATATAGGATAGATTGTAGTTGTTAGATGTTTATTCTATCTTCAAAATCCTCACCTTCATAGTGATTAATTGGTATTTCCTTCCACAAAATCATGCTTTATTATCTGATCCATTAATCTCTGGGCTATGTTGATGGCTTCCTCCAAAGTTTGAGGCTTCGAGGCAGTAACATTTCCTTTAATACTTTTGGGGGTAATTCTTACCACTAATGAAGACTTCCAATAGTTTCTCGTGTTTGGAACCCATGTTTTGGGCATAAGACGGCTATTCTTGAAATCTCCTAATGTAAGTCCTTAAGATCATTCCTTTCACAAACCAGTTGTATAAATTCGTCTTCGCATCCTTCTTGGACTTCAGTTCGAGGGCAATACTATTGGTTTAAGATCCTTTTCAAATTCAATTCGGTCCAAGGTGATTCTTATTGGCTTGTTCTATTCCGATAAGTTAGGCGTATGAATTCTACCAGGACAGGGCATCATCAGTTAAGGTACCAGTAGCAAATGTCACTTTGTTTTCCTCGGCACAATTGCTACGAGAAAATACTGATTCAGTCCGCTCAAACAAGCGAATGAGGTCAACTGCTCCTTCCGTACCATTGAAGTAGAAAGGTTGACAGCTAATGAACTCTTTATAGTTTCCTGTTTTTGATACAGGAGTTCCAGTGAGGTCCGTGTTTACCTATATAGATTACTAGCACTTGCCATTGATGCAGCTTGTGCTTTCAGAGCTGAGGAAATGCCATCATTAATTAGTTGCTGGATGGCAGCTAAAGTTATGGCTGGTGTTTCAGATGTTGACATCCTTTTGGGAGGCATTCTATCAAGAGAGGATAACACATAGTAAGAATGATATCATAAGTTTTGAAAAGTAATAAAAGAGAATGTGATGCTTATTTAAGCACTTAGATGTTATGGTATGATTCATAAAGATGAAAAACGGAGATAATGATGCAAATGATGGAGATGATGATGAAAGAGAGATAAGCTGGAAATAAGGTACGTAACGGGATTGCCTTTATAAATAACTTGCCTTTTTACTGTACATAGTCAAGATTTGACAAGCGTTTTTATTTATACCACACATCCCGTGGCTAGGATAAAGCTATAACTAGTCTAAGAGTTTGTTGATTGGTAGATGACATCCTAAAGATCTTCCTGATTTGTTTGGTGACGAGCTTAGATTTTCTCAATGATTTGTTCAAGCTCGGAAATTCAATAGTGAGCAAAGGCAATCTTATCCTTTTGCCCTAACTGCTTCTTTTAAAGTTTGATCATCTGAGTGCGGATTCTCTTAAGTTCGGTCTTTAGTTCGGTCTTTAGTTCGTTACCATTAATACGATCATTCATTCCCTTTTCTCTAATGCGTGAAAAGAGAGATCATCTAATAATTCAAAATCTTTCGATTTTGTTCCTCATGCGATGGTTTCACAGATGCATCTTAATTAAGGAAGAAACGAGTCATGGTTCAGAAACTAGCTCGTTTTTAGGTTTACAATGGATAAAACTAGCTCGTAGCTGAGGTATGGAAGCTATAGGGTGAGTTGTGAAGGCTATAGTTGTAGATTAAGGATGTGGATACCTCCATGGGCTGTCGCGGCTATTTTGACTCAAAAAGAGGTGATGTGGCCTCCTTTGAGACCAAGGGAGGCAAGATATTTATGTTAGCAGGTGCATAAGCTGCTTAGGGTTGCATGTGCATGAGTTATTTGCAAGAGAAAGGGTGTAAATGGTCAAATTTGCAAAAAGGGGGTCGCGGGTTAGTTCGGGTTATCTAGGGCTCGAATTGTGGTTTTTGGCTTATATTTCACACATATTTCTTAAGTGATGATAGATACATGATCTCATGGTTGGTATTAAGGATTATCATTAGAAATTAGCAAGTGGTTTGGGTTAAAACGGGTCAAAATATAGGGCTCGTTAGGGTTTACTAGGGTTTTCTAAGCTTGGATTTCGTATACATTTGATTAAGAATGATAGGTTACTGATCCTAAGACTTATATTAAGGATTATAATCAAAAGTTGATAGGTGGTTTGGGTTAAAATGGGTAGAAAATGAAAATATGGGTCAAAGTTTAAATTAGGGCATAATTAGGGTTTCTTAGATTCGTTTTGCATCTATCTGAAGTAAATTGATGAAATGATAATGTAATATGATTGAGAATGTTTTAAATTAAGTTATTATAACTTAATTGAGTGTTGGTTTGGGTTTACAATGGATAAAAATGAAGAAACGGGTTCATTGGATTAAAACCTAGCACGTTTTTAGGGTTTAGAGAAGGGTTTTTGAATTGGGATTTGAGTGTACAAATATTTATGAAAAGCTTATGAATAGAAATAATTAGGGTTTACACATTGTATATTGAGTGTAGTAGCTTGTACACAAGTGATGGTGAAGAAATTAGAATGAAAATGGAGGTAAAACGGCAATTTTAGAGATCATGCTTAATGACTTGTATATTGAACTTTTAAGGACTTGTACTTTGATTTGAAGAGATTTTATATTTCAAAAAGAATTGTATATATTACTTGACATATGCTTTAGTAGCATGTACATCACGTTTAAGATATTAATCATTCATGGAATTAGGGTTTAGAGGCATACGATAACGGTTTAAAGCCCGTTTTGATATAACGTTACGAATGGTACATTATAGGAATAATGTACTTTGTAAAAATGATATTATGATATTGACTTGATATAATTATGATAGATATGCTTACATAATATGAAGATAGGATTGCCTTATGTAGGTTGCTTGAGCTTGTTAATAACATTAGTTATTTCAAGAAATGTTGTACATCGAGATATTGGGCAAAGTTAATAATGTAATAAAGCGAGAAATCTTCCCTGAAAAAGGTGAGATCATATATAATATGATAGAATTGTACATCATCTAACTTAATAGATGGATATTTACATTTATAAAAATTGCGGGTTGTTATATAGAGTCACCACGAAAAGTCACCATATTAAGTGTCTCGAGAGGAAACGTTTCATTTATCTCCTTTGGGTCGAGCACATTTTCATAATGATTTTCTAATAGGGAAAGATGATCGGCCACGAGATTCTTGGCTCCTTTTGTGTCAATTACTTTGAATTTGAACTCTTGAAGGAGGAGAACCCACCGGAGCAATCTCAAGCCCTTGCAAACATTTTAAGCAAATAGATAATTTCGGGCGGAGTGTTATGACCCACTCCTTGATCGAATTCCTTTATAAAAGTAAAAGAGTTGTTACCATTGGAAGAATCCAAAATACAAAGATTGAGACTTTCTATGTATAAAACCAAGTGTATCATAATCTACACTTTGATACCTAGAGAAGATATTATTAATGGACAGTAATGTTCAAAAACGAAACTAAGACAACAAAACTACACATGCTTTTCAATATTATTAAATAATACGAGTACTCTTGAAGTACTAGGGTTACAAACCTTGAAGCTATTACAAATTTTCTCAAAAATGTATCTCTAAAAGTTCTAATTTACACTACACTTAGGATCTCCTTTTATAGAAAACAAGGAGTCCTTTACAAATATATCTGCCTATCTTTTAGGATCAGTTATAATTCAAAACTAAACATCCCGAAATACTCTCCATGCATTCTTATCTTCAGTTCCAACAGGCTTTGACCATCATAGTACTAAACTCAATCTCGATCAACTTGCAGTATTAAGTAACATTGGTAGTACTAAGTTAGTACTGGCAATACTAACTCTTTTAGTACTGTTGGCAGTATTAAGTCCATTGAAGATTTATTCCTAACAATCCTCCCCTAAACTTGTGATTGTCCTTCAAATCACCAAGTTTCTTCTGAATAAAATCTTCTTGTCTCTTCCCTCTGCTGATGATTCTTTCAAACATCTTTCACTTCTACACTTGTGATTTTATAAACCTTAGAAGTTCACTTTGGCATGTGAAACTCTCAAGATCTACTTCTAATTCATCTTCAGCATCTGGAAAATATCTCTTGGCTCAAATGATATTTATCTTCTCTGTCAACAAATGATTTGCTAGACACCATTCTCTATCAATAGACAAAATGTGAATAACCATAAAAGTCAACATAATCTTCAGCTTATCAAGTTGTATTCATGCTGACTCTTCCAGATCTCATCTTCTTCATCAGACTCAAATAGAACAAATAGATCTCCCCAAAGCATCAAATCAAACCCTTCAAGTCTTGAAGTACTATATTTTTCCTTGACAAGCCTGTACAATTCCTCTACATCCTGTCTATCAAAGTCTTCAAGCATCTCACTCAAGACTTTGTAATTCTTTGAACTTCCATCTCCTCTGAACACTTGATAGTACATGAAAGTTTCTGTCAAAACACATGTCCTCCAATCCACAATAGGAAACTTTGTAGATATAGATTCAACCTCTATAGGAGCCTCTTCTCTTGGTACTATATCCAAAAATCCTTTTATTCATCTTTCTCTGCATCTTCAACTAGCTTTTGTCTCTTCTTGTGCTTTTCTAGGATTCGGACTTTCTTATCTCTTTGCTGCAGGTTCTTTAACACCTTCTTTCAACTCTTCTTGTGTATCAAACTCTTCTTCCACAACCTTTTTAGAAGACTTTTCTTTTGCAGGAGACTTCTCAAGAGATTTTTGAGGGGACTTTTGCTTTCCACTTCCATGCCAGTATCCATTGGCATCATCATAGGCTCAATGTTTTGATTAAAATCCCAAACCTTTTCAAATATTGGCCTAATGTCATTGTAAGACATACCCTTGAAGTCACTGATCTTGTAATTCCCCTGATTCTTCAAGTATTTGATCATATTTTTCCTTGCTTGAGCAACTGTCTTTGGCTTCATTTTTAGAGTATGATATCTGATGACTGAAGGATCACTCCAATCTATCTTCTTGGTAGACTTAACTTCATCCATAGCTCTTTTCCTTTCTTCTTCATCCCACTGTCTAGCAATTTCTGCATCTCTAGCAATCTGAGCTCTTTGTTCCTCATTCATTTGCTCTTCAAGTCTGATGGCTTCAGCATAACTTAATCTTTCTTGTTCAAGCTCCTTCTTTGATTTCTTCTTGGGCTCTTCCTCTATCATTATGGCTTTTCCCTTATCTTGTCTTGATCTTTTCTCTGCACTCCTTCTTGTATAGGTAACAGTTCCTCCAGCAGTACTAAGACTTACCTCAGCAGTACTAACTATTGGAACTTCTTCAGTAGCAGTACCTTTCTTTGCACCAGCAGTACTAACTTCATCACTTGCTTTCTCACTGCCCTCTTGATCTTGAATGACTTCAGTTGGAGTCACTTCTTGAATAAATAGTTCAGTGTCAGTACTTGCTTTTTCTTGAGCCTCTGCACCAGATAACTTTTTTTTACTTCATGTATTATCAAGTATTCAGAGGAGATGGCAGTTCCAAGAATTATAAGATATTGAGTGAGATGCTTAAAGACTTTG